>JAWWUD010000203.1:0-123567 GCA_033964015.1 Scolanthus callimorphus
ACACCTAATTCAAAAAATGCTGCTTTGGTGTTTGGTCTTTCAATTATAGCGCGAAACAAAGGAATTCTTTGCTTCAGTGACCATGAAACAAAGGCGTTCAAAGACCAATGACTAAAGCAACCTTTTCTGAATTAGGTGTATACACGGGCAAAACACTCGACAATATACATGTTTATATATAAAAGATAAACATATACAGGTTTGCTGTGTGGTCGCTTCATACGATTTGCCTCATTTTTGGTGTGTAGCTTTCATTCGATATGCCCTTTCTAAATCAAGGGACAAATATTAATTGCTAAATTTGATTTTTGTGACGTCATCACTTTAGGACTCAACGTACTTTAAACATTCGCGTTCATTCAATGCATATATTAATTTACGCCGATTATTATACCACTTTTATATTATATAGACACGAGTGTTTTACTGGGAAATACGCCACTCGTAGATCTCATATGAAGCTACATCAGGGTCCTGAGTGACATATTTTCCATATCCTCACTAGTGAGGATATCGGTCAAAAGACAAAAGAGCTTGGAAATCAATTTGGAATAATTTTTTCTGGTTTGTCTATATAATAAAAATTACACGGTGGCTTGAAGATGTGAGTTTTATTTTCTCATTCGCTGCGCTCATTCGTAAAATATTCGTAAAATATATATATATATATCCCTCTCGGGGTCAGAGCTTTTTTCCTCTTTCTTCGCTTACTAGGGCTAACGCTCAAAAGCACACATGGGACCATTTCATTAGCACGTTAGCTTTCACACAAGGTTAATTCCTTATCTCCTCTCTCTCTTCGTAAAATATTGTTCTTGACACTCGAAAATAAAACTTATATCTTCGCGCCACCGTGTAATATCCTCTATGTATGCATTACTACGCGACCTCAACATTCAATGTTGCGATGGGCTATTGGCGATTTTTAGCTGTCAATCAAACCAAAAACGCTTGATTCGGCCACGTCAGTGTGTGTTCACTGACTGCAAAATCAACTAAAATGATAATAAGCTATCCTCTGGCTTCCTTGCCTAGAATCATCAACTTTCTGGTTCAAGAAAATTGGCGTTACAATTTCCTTGCGTAAAATCGCCAATCGCAACAGCGAATTTGAGATCGCGTAGTAATGCATACTGTGGTAATTCAAATCTCACCATGACGTTGTTTCGCAGTACCTTTATTTCCAAAGAAGAAACACCTCATAACCTCGAACTATAAAAAGAGCGAAGAGATTCATAGCTGAAATACAGGCTAATCCAACATCTCTTTTAAAATATTGTTTACTTAAGCAAGTCCTAAGCAAGTTTTTTAGGACTAAAAACTATCACTCCTACTTGAGAAATGCGCTATATATTTGATGAATTTGTATTAGCGCAACATTCTTTTTTTTTTTTGTTTATTTTTTCCTCTGTTCAGATTTTTGCTCCTTTATAGCGCAACATTCGTCTCTCACTTTCTTTGTTTGTTTGTTTTTTTTCATCTGTTCAGATCTTTGCTCCTAGCTGAGAGTCGAAGATTATATTCATCAATTATATGAATAAAAAATAGTCTACGATACTATAGTCTAGATTTTCAAAAATTCAAATATCTCGAATTACGTTTTCATGCAATTCGAAATACACATTACTAACACAGAAAAAGCATCGGGAATAATTATATAAGAAAAGTTCAAGTTATCGAAAATTTGCAGTCACTTCTTTGGCGGACGTCCGTAAATCGAGAGAAAGTCCTAAGTCCTTGTAGACTCTCTCGTGAGCTGGAAATACAAGCGCGCAAACAAACTGCAGTGTAGGACTAGCACTTTCTCTCTGTGTGCGGACGTCTGCCAAAGAAGGGACTGCAAACAGTCTGCGGGGACGTCTTACCTACAAATAGTCACAAATTATGGATTAAACGGACACTTGAAATATTATTTATTGTTAATTTATCGATGCCTTTAACTACTCGTGTTTCGTAGTGATATACTCAAATTGTATACAAACTAACCCAAGCGGAGTCGAAGACAGAACAAGAAAAATTTCGTTACCGATAATAGCACACAATGGATAGATGCCAACAAAGGTTGTCGGCAGACAGTTGTGTGTTGTCAATCTTCAAACCCCTTTCATAAAGAACCTATTTTATACTAAAATTTTCAATAGGTTATTTTACAAAAATGAAGGTACATATGAAAACACAGTCCAGGATTTCAGTAATAAAAGAATGAACTAAAAAAATTAAAACCATCATTAAAACCATTATTGAAAATACAACACATATATTAAGTGCCCCTATCAAATCTAGTTTTTACCTATTACTTTTTAAATAGGTTCTTAAAGGAACTTAGGTAGCCTAAAATCCCACGAAATACCATTTCTATAAGAACCTTTAAGGCTCAGTTGGAATCTGGGTAAGATAGGCGACTATGAAAGGTTTTTTTTTTTTAAACGTAAACAGGGAAACAGCAGGGATGATATATGTCATGTATATTTTTGTTCTAGATTTTTAATTTTGTTTCACGTAGAAGGTTAAAGACACATGTCTGGATCATGTACGGATGGATGGATGGAGAGGCGAATCTGCATTTTTAAAGAAAGAAAATAAATTTATAACCAATGACACACCAGGAGACCAGCGCTGATCTTTATTCGTATGCGAAGTTTGGAGAAAATCGCAAAGCCAAGTTATTCCCAGCGACTATTTTTTGCATTTAAAAAAATCAATTGTCATTTACTTATTATTTTGACTTTAACGGTTATAGACCTCATTGGCTTGGGCGTACTGTTTTCCCATTTCAGATCACGTGGCATTCCCATGAGTATTCTATCTTTGTTTCTCTGCAACGCGCCGAAGGATAATGAATATGGAAGTAACCCAGACAAAAAAAGATTATTCAAATGAAGTCACGTGATCTTAATTAGGCACAACATTACGCCTAAGCCGAGGAGGTCTATGTATATTCTAGCCCCAACGTATCGAAACGTACTTCAGCAAATAACTTCTTGCCTACGAGGTAACCGTCGTGGAGGTTTAGTGCAGAATGGCGAGATTTTGACCGCGCGAAAAATAGGGTGAGCGAAAGAACGACGGAGGGGGAGGGGGAAAGGAAGGAAACTCCTGTCCCGCCCCCTCTTCATCTTCCCGCGGTCTAAATCTCTCCCGCGTTTCCCTGCCTCAATAAAACTTCACGGGAACGCTTACTATACTCTACAGGCTACTGCAACTTTTGACGACAGTGATTTCGCTTTTTTGTGCAAAGCAATCACAGTCAGTCACATATTTCGTATGACTGTGGAAAGTGCCGCGACCAAGTTTGCCGCGCCGCGACCGTGACCGTGACCGTGACCGTGACCGTGACCGTGACCGTGACCGTGACCGTGACCGTGACCGTGACCGTGACCGTGACCGTGACCGTGCCGCGACTACGCGATTTCATTCCGTATCTACAGCAGGCCAGTTTCCGTGCTGCGTCCGCGACCATGCCGCACCGTGTCGCGGCAGTTTTCACAGACCGAAATCTGCTCTAGACCATGCTTGATGCTGGAGCTACATTTCGGTTCTACTGCTTATATCATAGAGCGTATTTCAATGCAAAGTATACAACCATTAGCCAATCAGGAGCGATATAAAGTCAACAACTGACTAATCAGGGGACGAAGGAAGTAAATCGTGAACGACAGACACTTTCTGTTGGATTACTCTTCCTCATTGGCTGACTAAACAAAGATCCAAGACCTCGACCAATAGGAGCGCATAGAAAACACAAGCCTGATACTGAGTTACAGTCTTGGAATCCACTCTAAAAAGATTATCTGTGTGGTCTGTAATGATGCGTTTAACGGTCGCTGCTTTAGTTCTGGTTGTGTCGTTACTCCCGGCATATTGAAAGGTAAGTCAGCCATACAAATGACTGTAAACTAGGTATTTTTAATCCCTACAAATTTTATATCTGTTCGGATTTGGTAGCTGAAAGTTTTCTAGTTTTGGGTTGCGAAAATTTTAGGTGACCTTTTTAACGGCAAACATCCCATGACTAAAATTAGCAGAATTTACCTTTGTGCAATTCGAAACATCCAGAGGACCTTATAATCTATATACGAAAGCTAAGGCTGCAAATTCTGAAGCAAACTTTCAGTTTTCGTTGCGCCATCCGAAGAGATATTTGACCAAAAATGATGTTTTGTTAACGACAGAAAGAACATTGTTTCCGTGTTGTAATTCTATCGAATGAATTTTTCCACTTTTAGACATTTCTTACAAGGATCTGAGTCCTAAATTCTCAAAGGCAGATTCAGCTCTTTATATCCTAGACCCAGACAACAGTCCGTGGGGTAAAATCATATTGTAACATTTTCAAGAGCATTTTAAGATGATACGGGGAAAATCAGAATCGTCAATTATTCTAAACCAATCAGCCTAAACGTTGAGACTACAAAAAGTGCAAGGCTGTTTCCCGACCGCACCATATCACGATACAGGGGCGTAGCCAGCACTTATGAAAGGGGGGGTTCCAAAATTCAAAAAAAAAAAAAAACTCCACATAGATCGGACGAGTTTTTTGCGTTCTCGCCACAGGAAACCCAGCCAAAAATATTGATCTCGGGAAAAACTAGCGTTTGAAGAAATTTGCTACATTTATTGGAGCTTTTATTTGTTGTCTATTAAATATTTACAATTTTAGTAGGAAGTCGGTCCAGAACAGGGGGGGGGGGGGGGTTCCCCCTGCGGGAGAGGGGAGAGTTCCGGAACCCCTGGACCCCCCCCCCCCCCCCCCCCCTGGCTACGCCCCTGCGATGCTGTGACCAGTGTCGTGGAGTTGTCTACGTCTTAGCTTGTGCATAGTGTTAATAGAGGGGACTGGTTAGGAAAGCCGGCGAAATTCAAAGAAATATGTGTCTTTGTTTGAGTTTATGGTTGTCATGTGGTATTGAACGTACATAACCAAAACATACTAACTAGCTATGGCTTGTGTAAGTCGTCTCTATCTTTTAGGGGTTAAAATCTTGGGTTTTGGTATAGGGCTGGAACTAGTGATGTGTCAAATTATTTTTTGTCTCATGATGGTGCTTCTTAAAAAGCCTTGTAAGAGAGACAAATTTAATACTTGATGACAAGACCATAAATTAGACAACATTAAAGGCAGCATTTTAGACGGAAAGTTCTTGATAAGGGTAAAAAATATTTAGCCACGCCCTTTTTGGTATCTTTTAGGGGGAAACCGAATATTCCCGACGATCGTCCCCGATCAAAAAATAAAGGGGGGGGGGCTACCCTTATTTGATAAATGGCCTCGCGAAAACCGGGGCCGGGAGGGGGGGGGGGGGGGGGGAGGGAGGTCTCTTGTCACCCTTCTTCCCGGATTGCCGCTTTGACGCGCAGGGAAGGGGGGATTTAATTCTGGGACAAAAATACTAAAAACAATTGTTTATCGTTCAAGGTTATTGTTGCCAACACCAACGCCTTGTGCTCAAGATCCCTTCTGGGTCACATGCGTTTCCAAGCAAAGTGGAGCCTGTTGGAGATCTGTAATGGCAAGCGGTGGGTTTCTGTTGAGATGAAGGACTTGAGGTCGTACGGACGTAACTCGCGACATCCGGCCGAGTCGTGTAAGGACTCCACAAGAACAAAGGGCCGTTACATGATGGCGTCTACTGGATCGAACTACACGGTACAGTGACTATTCTTTAGTTCTTTGTCTTTGAAACGATTGAAGAGCCCGTGTCAGTCACTCCTTTATGGGTTTCGTTTGATATTAGAAGACGAATTAAGTGTAGAAATCTCTAAATAAACCTCCAAAATCAAAGTTTCAGATTTGATTTACCAAATTCAATAAGATCATTGTTCTATCTTCTCTAATACCCTGTCCACACTACACCGTTTTCAAACGAAAACGAATACTTTTTGCTCCGTTTTCAAAAAGATTTGCGTCCACACTTATCGTTTTCGCCCGTCCACACTATAATTGTTTTATTATACATTGATTCAGTAAAAATACTTTTTTCTGTCAAGCAATTATTTCTTCTACACAAGCGCCTTGTTGCATGGGGAAAACATTCAAGTGCTCTAATCCCATGATAAATTGCGCGCGTAGGATCAAGAATCAGCTAGCTGATTCTTCAAGAATCAGCATGCTGATTCTTGGAGACCCTTAAAGTGCGTGATTCCCAAAGTAAAGCGCGCGCTTTTAGCCAATCAGAATCGAGATAGTGAGTACAATGTATAATAACAACGCGTATCCGTACGAAAACGCTCTGCTGCATTCAGTGGGCATGCTCAAACAAGCTCAACGCATGTGCATTTCGATCTGTCGGCCCGCGAAATTAGTCGGGTTTGTTGTGGTGACGTCATCGTTTTCAGATAGCATCGTTTTCACCCGTCCACACTAGAAAACAGCGTTTTCAAACAGCTCCGTTTTCAAATCGCTCCACTCTGGAGAGCGTTTTCGGATTGATTGCGTTTTCGGTATCGTTTTCGGCGTTGTGTGGACGATAGCCATAGTGTGGACGATAGCCGTAGTGTGGACGATAGCCGTATCCGGAGCAAAAAGTATCCGTTTTCGTTTGAAAACGGAGTAGTGTGGACGGGGTCTAAGTGCGGATGCTTTCTCCGACATTGTTGCTATGCTGTCAAAATGGCGTCTGACACAGACTCTTTAATATTCACAGCTCTGCGCAGCAAGAAAGTGGGATAGTGAGAGTCAGTCAGAGTTTAGGGGCGTCGCGGACAACATTTCAGTCACATTTTTGGTATTGTGTTTATAAAGAGAACAGACTGTACTTGTAACAAACTGTATCAACTTCAACTTCAACTTTTTTCATGTATAAAAAACGAGCAAGAGTGGTCTATCGGGAGGTATAGACCTGAAATTCAGGCTACTATTACTAACAAGTGTGGTTTGCTTGATTTGCTAGAACGGACCTCTAACAGGTACCTACCTCGAAAAAATTGCAAGTTTTCAAATTTTACCCCCTAAATGGGGTACTAGAGGCCTGATTTTAAACCCTTAAAGGTACGACGAGCACCCCGCCCCAAAAATAAGGGTCCCCCGGTGTCCCCCCGGGATCACCCCCTAACGGTTTTGCTTCTGTTCTAGGCGTACCCGAAATATTTCCCGTGTTCTGCGATATGAAGGCAGGAGGTAAGTCAATGACTATCAAACATGAAACCACGGTATACACCAATTTCAGAAAAGTTTGCACCGTCGCAACCTGTATCTTGTAGCTCCTGGCTCGCGGTATGTTATGGGAGAAACCGATAAGAGTGTTCCTCTGTCACTTCATGTCCTTAAAGAGCCCGTGTCAGCCACTCCTTTGTTATTGTTTTCGTTCGATACTAGAAGACGAATTACGTGTAGAAATCTCTTAATAAACATCTAAAAATAAAGTTTCAGATTTAATGGAAATGATGCTTTCTCCGACTTGGTATGACGGCTGACACGGGCTCTTTAACGCAGCACAGTAACAAATGTCTTGATTTTTTAGATACAGTTTGCCCTATTAAATCACACTTTGCCACCTATCTAGCACATTGCTCCAGCTATAGACAGAATAATTAAAACTTATTTTATCTCCTCCTAAATGCATTCTCCGGTGCTTGTTCAGGTTGGACGTTGGTTTTCAACATGGCTAGGGGCTTCCTCCAAGATCTGTCTGCCGTGTGGAAGACGCCGTACTCTGTACATGAATATGCAGACGAGATACACCCACATGACATGGACTTAAGATGGACGCCTTACAAAAACCGCGTGGTGCACCGTTGGACTACATTCAAACCAACACAGGTTTTGCTTTGGTCTAACATATGTAGTTGAGGTAGCGCATTTCCTGACCCTAGTTATTTTTAGATGCGAACTTGCATTTTAATTCCTTGTTGCTGGTTTCCCAAGAGGTCCGCACAGTGCCGAAACACAAGATTGCGGCGGAGGCCAAAACGCGATTTACGGGGTATTTTGAGGTTGTTACTTCTGCTATAATCGTTGCCCCAGATACCGAACTGACTGATAAACTACTTAAGACATTTACATGAGGAATTTGCCTCTCAGAGTCAGTCTTCCCTTCTTTCCGCCATGGTTATCGACGGAGATAATTTATACATTATTGAGATCAGGAAGCTGACTGGACGCTGATTGGACAATTTCTGCAACGATTCGCGCCAAATTTATTCTCAAAATAGATAGGACAGGAAAAACGCTGCCTCACGGACCCAGTACCAAAGATGAAAGCTCCTATTGATGGGCTCCTGAATACTCAAACCCTGGCTAAACTAATCGTTTTCATCGTTGTCACCAATAAATAATGCTATTATACATTGTACACACTATATAGGTTCTGATTGGCTAAAGACGCGCGCATTATCTTGGGAATCACGCAATTTGAGGGTCTTCAAGAATCTGCATGCTGATTATCAGCTAGCCGATTCTTGATTCTACGCGCCCAATACATCATGGGCCTAGGGCGCGTAGATTCGATTTTTGCTAAAAGCAAAAATGGCTTCTCCCTTCGCATCCGCAAAATTGCTCAATTACAAAGATTCGAAAGACAGCGAGAGAGATCCTCACAGATTATTTACTTGAGAAACCGAATGAGCCAAAAGAATTGCTTGATGGTTCATCGCTTTTGTTCATCAATGTATAATATTAAAACAATTATTGAATACTGCTTTTGTGATATCCGGATAAATATTGTCTCGCCAATGACTTGTTTCGACATTGTTTATTCCGGATATCACGAAAACCTCATCCAATAATTGCTTTTATTATATAGACACGAGTGTTTTACTGTCAAATACGCCACTCGTAGATCTCATACGAAGCTACATCCGGGTCCTCAGTGACATATTTCCCATATCCTCACTACCTAGTGAGGATATCGGTCAAAACAAAAGTGCTTGGAAATCAATTTGGAATATTTTTTTTCTGGTTTGTCTATATAATAAAAGGAAAATTACACGGTGGCTTGGAGATATGAGTTTTATTTTCTCGTGTCAAAAACAATATTTTACTCATTCGCTGCGCTCATTCGTAAAATATTTTTCTTGCCACTGGATATAAAACTCATATCTTCGCGCCACCGTGTAATATCCTCTATATAAATAACATTGACTTTTTCCCCGCAGGCCAAAGTTGTTTTGTACAAAAACAAAGCAAAAGTCTTGACCATCTCATTTGACGCCACAAACACCAACAACATGAACTGGTTCACGTTTGCACGCGTTACCAACTCGCCCTGGTCAGACCTGGTCAATGGCAACTACTTCTCGATTGATGGCGCCCCACAGGACAAACGATCCTTCTTCATCAACAATAACTATGGTGGATGTGGTGTTGATTCTGGGTGGCTTGTTGCGACTAACTCGCGCACGATGGGATGCTTGTGGGATAGACGCTACGGGAATCTTGCATTCCTCTACAGCAAATCTCATAAGCGCACCAACTGGAATGATGAAAGTGAGTTGTTCTAGATTATAGTTCATAGCTTAAAATGGTGTGTTTAATTTAAAAAGTGGATGCCCCGATAAATGATCCCAGATCAGGGGCGTAGCCAGCACTTATTATGAGGGGGGGGGGGGGGGGGGGGGGGGGGGGGGGGGGGGGGTCCAAAATTCAACAAATAAAAAACTCCACATAGATCGGACGTGATTTTTGCGTTCTCGCCACAGGAAACCCAGCCAAAAATATTGATCTCGGGGAAAAACTAGCGTTTGAAGAAATTTGCTACATTTTATTGGAGCTTTTATTTGTTGTCTATTAAATATTTACCGAATTTTAGTAATAAGTCGGTCCAGAACAGAGCCCCCCCCCCCCCCCCCCCCTGGCTACGCCCCTGCAGATGGATGCAGCCATCAAGCAGGGACAAGCCACCAACACTCAACATGTATGGCGAAGCACGGTTGGCTCAGTGTTATAGCGCTGGGTCTCTCACCGCTGTGGTCCGGGGTCGACTCCCGGCGGGGGATGGGGGGGGGGGACTCCCTAACAAGAGCTATACTTCAGCCGATAGAACGGGGTATCGTTTACGAAATGCTCTCTAGAACAGGGTATGATAATGAAGACCACCTTTTTCTTAGAAGGTATCGATTGTGTAGTGGGTCTCCATTTGGTTACAAATCAAAGAACGGGGTATCTTTTTGATGATTTCATTTGGAGATCGCAGCGGCACATACGTACCCTATATCAAACGGAGTTTGACTCCTGGCCGGGGCAGAGGAATTTTCATTATGTTCGGTTCGTGGTTCGCATGTTTGTGTTCGGTTCGAAACTGGATCATATTGGCTGATTGCATTCTTAAACCACACCGAGGAAAGGGCGGGTGGGTTGAGGACCTCCCCCAAAATGGGTATCTACTTCATCGCTGCATGCCATATAGTCGTCTTCTAATAGAACGAGGCATAATCAAACAAAAGGACCATTCATATTCAAATAAGGCGGCTATTGTGACATTCAGCGATGAAGCATATACCCAAAAAGACCCCCTCCCCTAGAATTTCAACCTCATAAAGGACCCCATCCCCTCGAATTTCCATTTTTTTTCTGGCAAAATACCCCTGGAAAACTTATTTTGGGATAAAATGTCCCTGGCCATGGAAAGTCACCTTTTTTGCCCCTCCCCCTTGGTATTTCCAGTCTCAAAACACATCCCCTCCTGTGGAATTTCCAGACTCTCATACAACCCCCCTGGAAATTTTTCCGTAGGTCGGGACGGTTTGAAAATGCAATCAGCCATTGTGAGCTGAAAGTTGTTCCCTGTGTTTCACGTCTTTCGGATGAGACAATAAACCGAGGTCCCGTCTCGCCTTTACTACTCTGCACAGTTTCAGGGGGGACTTTAAAGAACCCGACTGGGGACATAATAAACCCTCTGGCAGTGACCACCCTCAGTGCCTGTGCTCATGACCATGACCGCTTGGCTACCAGTGGCGCCGTATTCAGCTTACGAGCTGCAAGCAGGGGAGTCGGCCTCTAACATTTACATTAATTTACGAAAATGTGTTGAAAAGTTGGAAGAGTCGGTCTCTTTAGATGTGAAACAGAAAATAACAATCTCTAAACACATTTTGACAACCACATATCACAGAAATTTCTTTTGAAAATAATGTTACGCAAAAAAATTTAACAGAAAATACTACAGCGTAACTGGGGCAGCTTCCCCCATCTGCCATTAGATTCGAAGCAGTTGCCGTTTTCCCCTTTACCTGACCTCATTTCTATAGCTTAGCCAATGTCTACTATAAATGAACGTTTTTAAAAGCTCATGATGTAAAAGCGTGAATCGCTGTCATTAGGGTATATCCACTCCATTTTCACAAGTGTTGTTATTTTTAGAACCCTTCCCGCGAAAACCTGACCAATCACAGCGCTCGCTCTGTAACAGCTCGCATATTTCAAATGAAATTAAAAATGGCGGACGAGACGGCGGAGGGAAGTGAAAGTGCTACTAGCAGCGATTATTTCGAAAGCAGCAAACTAGAAGAAAACTCAGAATCAGAGGAAAGGAGCTTAGAATCAGAAGAAGAGAGCTTAGAGTCAGAAGAAGAGGTTTTTAAGGATTTAGTAAAATTTCGCTCGCGCCGATATTCACTGTTGTCAGAATCATCATTCATAAATTGTTCCGCTTCATGATAAAAACCTCACAGTACAGATCTCCAAAGCTATTTCAAGAAGATTACATCTATCCAAAACCACTGCGTGCTTTTTTGATACCGGGAGACAGCCATTTATGTTTTCGAATATACTAAGTTCGGTTCGATCAGGGAAGGCTTAAACACATTGCTTTAAAATTTGCGTCTCGACACTTATTATTGGTTCCTTTTAATCGGAAAAATTAGGAATAGGTTTAAAATGGAATGGAAACAGATGAGATAGAGGTTTGGGGATTTTTGGCCGCCATTTAGTTTCCGGATTTCGGAATATGTAAATTAGGCAAATCTAAAAATAACTACACTTGAGAAAATGGACTGGGTCGAGTACAATGCTCGTTTCACGCTTTTACATCATGAGCTTTTGTTATAACTTAATATTCGTTTTTGTTGTGTCAGGTACTGTGGGGCACGCCGATGTATTCGCGGTGTTCGTGCGTTAAGGCAGGTATTATCGAGAAATGGGTAAAGGTGACGCCACGAAAAGTCCAAGCGCATTTTCTGTATATATACATAACTTTTCGTGGAGTCACCTTAACACAACGATGCAAAGCAAATGTTTTTTAACCGACTTCGAGGTGTTTGGGGACCCTGATGAAAAACCTGTCGAGTTTTTAATATAGCTTTTCAAACAAATAATGAAATGTCGAGTAAAAGAGGGAATCAAATCTAAAAAATCGGTGCAAATTAAGAATACGTATCCAAACCTCACCCACGGTAATGATTATCTTTGTTTTGGCATTAAATATTCTCCTACGATCAGCATGATGAGTTATTAAAATGAGTTTGATAAATGAGTTATCGCCAAGGAAAAAACTGTGTGTCGATTTCCAAAAAGGACACATCATCCTCGATTCTTATTGTTTTACAGTTTTCTACCATCACATTTTCCCCGTAGTGCGGTCGCGTTTTTTTCCGAATAGCTGATGTTACATCGCTTCACCTTTCTTTCTTCCAGGTCAGAACGTCTTCTCGGCGGACGCACTTGCAAAGGGTGGAATTTATTACCGACTTTTTAAATTACGTTGTCTAGTTTATAGCCCGCTTATAGACGATAGACGTCTCAAGTAACTTAAGGCCTGGGTGGAAGCCAAATTCAAAATGGCGGACGTAAAACTGAGGGGGTAGTCTATCTCTAAACGAATGCCTCTGAGGGATCCAATCAATTTGCATTTCCATACCTTTGGTCATTCTCGATCATTTTCATCAATGTTGGTCTCTATGGCAACAAATGTATGACCTCTGACCTTAAATATAATTTCTTGGAAAATGGTCTCTGCATTCGATGGGGATAAGTTAAATCGTTCCTCTGAGCGTGTGATTGTGTTTGTTATCTAGTGTAGATTATTGATCTAACGAGGCTGGCTGGAAATGTTTTTTCGAATAGCTATATTTGTGATGATGTAATATGATACCTGTCATTTTCTTAAAATGAGGATAACTTGGACAGCGCACCTCGTTGGAATGGTAATGTACTCCCGACACTGGTCATAATAAGACCCATTGGGAAACCATTGGTATGATCCCCGTCGAATGCAGAGAACTGAAACAAAATTGTGCGTTTGTCACGCTCTTACAAGTCACGCAACCCGTTGACATGGTAACCAAATACATCAAATGAAACGTCTCACCGGGTAGAGCAACCTTAAAGACAAACATTTACGCAAGACATTTTATCTACCCTAGGCAATTTTTTTCAGAGTTTTTCGCATTTTTGTGAAAAGCACCCATGCCTTAATATACCTGAGGTGTTTATTGGTAAATTGATTATTACATTCGTTGCTTGGATTCCCCCACCCCCCACCCTCCCAGATCGAGCACTTTTCAAAATCCGAAATGGCAGCCGATCAGCGCGAAACAAGTTTTCTGTGATAAAATCCCCAGCTATGTAGTTTATAGTCTTTTAAATCAAAGGTATTATAATTCTTATGATATCTAGATGAAAAGGAACGGGGTCCGTACTACTGTTTGTGCGTGGATGTGTTTATGAACCAAGAGTAGATTAACAAGAGCTAGAATCTTTCGTACTGTATTTGTCCACATCACAGTCAGGAAAGTGTCTATTTTTAGATTTGAATTTCGCGCGCGAAAGTATTCGAATCCCGTCTTGATTCCCCTGAATTCATCGTATACCCAGCACAAAAAAAATAGAGAATATCCTACCTTAACTTTGCGACTTTAAAGGTTTTTCGAATGATCTGTGATTTAATTTTAGGCTGGATCTAAAAACTCTTCGCGTGGCGAGAAAGTGGGAACCCTGTGGATGACGAATTTTAGCGGAAACCTAGTTCTAAAAATAGGCACTTTTCTGACTTGATTCGGGCGTACATAGTAAATATGGAAACTCTTGGTATGAACCTAATTGTTAATCTGACTATGACGGTTTTTTATGGTTCCATTATATCGTTTTATTGTTAATGTGGGAAGTACATATCTTGTTTACGAGGAGAAATAGTTACAGGTATTACAAATAAGGTAAGGGGAATTTCCTAATAATTTCCGAAGCTCGTCGTCACTTCGCCGGGTAGGATCTGGGGGCAGCCATTCAGGCCATTTGAGGGCCTCCTCTGATCATTCTCTTACCCAGAGCTCCCCGGCTCGTCTCCTCGCGGGGGAGGCTCTGGTGACAGCCACTGACGCATGCGCGAGATTTGATACAGAGCCGTTGAGAGAAAGATCTTTCTGCGCTTGCACCAACGTTCAAAACCAGCCAATCAGCAAAGGTCCTCAAATGGATGTCACCAGAGCCTCCCCTGCGAGCAGACGAGCCGGGGAGCTCTGGGTACGAGAATGTCCTCTGATTGGCTGAAACGGCGCGGCGCATGCGTACATAAAACTAGCTTTATCTCGCTTTTAGAACGTATCAGGCTGAATCAGACCTCGTTTTGCTAGTCGTCTTTTCAATCTTCGACCTCTACGCACTGCAACTAATTTGAAGGCACCGTGCCTTTTCAAGAAATTTCGCCAAAAGCTGTCGTTTTGCCGACGTTGCAAAACTTCCTTATTAGGAAATCCCCCCTTACCTTATTTGGAAGGTCTGCAAGTACTTTTCCTCATATCTTAGCGAAAAAAGCAGGAAAATGACCAAAACTTGCAGATACTCGAGAAACATTCTTTTCTTGGTCGCCATTTTGTTTTTACCCCCCACCGAGGGGCCTGAGTCACGTTTTGAACACCACAGGCAACCCGCGCGGATTTGCCATAAAAACGACAGCACTTTCTTGATATCATGCTAGCCGTCTTTACAATCTTCAACCTCTACGCACTGCAACTAATCTTAAGGCACATACAGCGAGTAGCTGGATGATTCCTGTAGGACAGAGCGGAAATGACCAAAAATGAAATGTCTAATTTTGCCATATTTCAATATATAAGCTCAAGATTCCGTATACAAAGAGTTTCTATGGCTAAAAGCTTAATTCCAAATTTTTAAGAAAATTGAAGAATGTGAATTTTAGATATGATTGAGCAAAGTTTGCATAATTCCTGATCAAAGTACTAATTCTCCCATAAAATGGCACAGAAAACAATCTTTAAAGCCTAATATCTCAAAGACGGATCCATTAGAAAAAAGTCATTTTTGATATTTTGTTTTTAATCAGACAAGGAGTCTGTATGCAAAAAATCAAGCTTCTCTGAGCTAACCTGACCTTATTATTTGAAATTTAGTGGTCTAAGCAGGTCATTTCCGCTCTGCCTTCCTGTAGACCAATAGCCTTAGATATTTGAATTTGTATAGGCCGTTCATGTTTTCGCATTTCAGAGGGTCGTAAGAGAGATTTACGTATCTTTTACGGTGAAACATGATATATATTTTTTCTAATTATCAATTGTTATAAATCAAATGTTGCGGATCGGATTGAGGCGAAACTTTGTGCAGATCGACGGAAACCCCTATTCACCCTTCCCCCCAACTTACTAAGCATCTTAGAAAAAAAAAAATGCGGCGCTCCTCTTTTCACCATTCCACTGTTCCATATTCCAACGATCCAGATTTACTGATACCCGATATCAGTCACACTACACTATAATAACACGTGACAGAGGAAGAAGGCGAGAGAGCAGTATCTCGCAGTTTTCGCTTCATTCACCATTTCGGTTCATTCTACTTGGTTTTAACAGCAATCCTTGTCTAGAGCTGTATGCTTCTTCTTAATCTTACAGCTGTAAAATGGTGTGCTCACGTTTATCGGAGGATTGTACTGACTTTACGTCGGAGCTTGCGGTCTTCGCTGTTATTAATAGCAACTGTGCTTGCTATTTTTATTTTACTCACTCGCAATACGTGGTTTACCTTGAAGAAAGGTCCATTAAAAAGCCGAACGCGTGGAGCGAAGTGGAGCAACACTTTCGTGCCGACATTGACACCAGAAGTACACCCAACTTTGAATGCATCTAATTTATTTCTACTTGTAATGGTGATCACTGCTCCAAGTAATTTTGGTCGTCGAGTTTCTATACGAAAGACATGGGGCCGTGCTGATAATTGGGGAGCATGGAAGGAATCTCTTACAAGAAACTATTCAACTGTATTTTTACTCGGTAAATCTCAACATGCCTTTGAGAACATCAATGCTATTAGTGAAGAAGTTGCGTTACACCACGATTTGTTGATTGGCAACTTTACCGATACCTACATGACACTTCTTGCGAAAGTCACGATGGGTTTTACTTGGAGTTTGCAGATTCAGTGTGAATTCGTGTTAAAAGCGGATGATGACACCTATATGCATATTCCTCGAATGATGCTCTGGCTTCAGAAATCCAACCTCCCTGAAAGACTTTACGCCGGGTTCGTACACACATATTTAGAACCTGAGAGATCTACGAGATCCAAACATTTTATTTCGTTAGCTGAATATAACATGAACAAATACGATCAGTATTGCTCGGGACCCGCATATATCATGGCGAAAATCATCATCCCTGATATTCTAATGCAATCAAGCAAGTCCCTTCTTTTAGAATCGAGGACGCTTATATGGGGGTCCTTGCACGTCACGCAGGTGTTGTGCCCTACCATTACGAAGGATTCAAGTTGTTCTTCTCAAATGAGCACCAACTTAAAAACCTAACAGAGTGCGATTTGTTGGAAATCATTGCTTATGGCCACAGACTCAAACCTGAAGTTGTAGAAAGCTTTCATAAAAGATATCTAGAGCTTGGCTCCTCTTCGAATGCTCTTCTGTTGTGCTTCCGCCGATGCGTGATCCGGATAACTGAAGGAATGATTGTGTTTGTTAGTATAGCGGGAGCAGCAGGTGTTGGGATCTTTTTATGTGTATGGTGTTGGAAGCCAAAGTCCCTTGCGTTCTGATGGGCTCCCTGTGGTGAGTAGGAGGTGGAAGAAGTAGTGTAACCTGACTGGCTAAACCTCTACCCAGTCTTCGCACTTTGTCGCGGCCTCATCTCAGCTGTTTTTCTGGGCTTTCTACAGACGAGATTTCTCTTGAGGGAGTATCCCAAGCTACAATCCTCGACACGTTATCTTTAATAATTTGTTGACTTGACCTTTAAGTAAGCATGCAACTCGTTACTCTTTATTCGTCATCGCGTCTCCCCTCTCCTTCCTTCAATGTTGGTCAAAAACGCCCAAAATATTTTGCCTGGTCCATCCAACGTTGAGAGGGGCGGAGGAGAGAGGGGGGATATCAATTTTAGCCAACTAATCTGTCTAACATTGTAGACAAATAAGGCACCTCGTTTCTCTCGCACGTACAGTTTTTCTTACAGCTAAAACCTTTGCATCGCGACCGACACTTTGAGCTTGACTTTGCTGTTCCGCCAATCAAACCATTTGAGCCAAATAAACTCCTTGCCTTGTTTCGCATAATGCAGTCAACTGGCTTCCCTCTGAACTTAAACCAGACCTGCCTTGTACTCAGGTGTGTCAAAAAAGGGCAAAAATCCGCGTCGAACAGCGGACGGTAAAATCTCGATGCGCGCAGTGCATCATGGGAAGATTCGGGCGCTGTCGCAAAGGGCCACGGGAACGCACCTGGATACGAGGCAGAAACCAGACAACGTCGCGACGGAAAGCCCGGCTACTGCGATAGGCGAAACAGGGCAAGAATCTGATTGGCTCGAGAAAGCATAGCCTAAAACAAATCGATGTTTTGCAAATGTGGGTCGCGATGCGCAATTTTAGCTATAACAGATGTTAGTTTGCTGGGGAGAGCTTTATATCACTAATCACTTGTGCGTGACAGTGCCGAAGTTTTGTGATAACGTGTCGATTCACGAATGCAAAAATAATAGAAGATGCAGGGACGTAAAATTACCGGGAGTCTGAAGATTTTTCGCTTCGTCTCACGGGAAAAATTATTCTCCGTTTTCAGTTGTCACGTGTCTAAATTTACACTCTCCAGGTTTCCTCGGAGTCTCCAGGTTTTCACCCTTAAGTAAAAAAAGCGAAACTTTCCATATATTTACTGTATGTCTCCAGGGTAAATTTCTCGGGATTTTTTCATACACTTGTTGCATTACAAACACAATCTCCAGGTTTTGGAGCTTTCGGGGTTAGAAGGTATGAATTTATCTCCCAAAGTATACATTGAAACGCGGTATACTCATTAGAACTGTAAAGAGAACACAAAATTATGTTTCCTGGGTAAATCTGAGGCCGATTGAATGTTTTCGGAGCGAAATATATGAAAATGAATTCGTGCAATTTTGTACAGTAAATGTATGGAGCCGCCATGTTGGTGCCCAAGCAGATGACCACCTAACATTGCGGTCAAACTACCAGTCATACCTGCCAACTCTCCTCCAGGTTTCACGGGAGTCTCCAGGGTTTTTACCATTGATCTCCTGGGAAAAACTCGAAACTTTCCATACATTTACTGTGTTTCTGGGGTAAATCTTTCGGGATTTTCTCATACAGTTTTTGCATTTGAAACACAAAGGTTTCAGGACTTTTCAGGGTTGGAGGGTTTGACCAGTTCTCTATTTAATGGAAGATACTGCATGGATTATTATGGTAGGATATGAGCATTATGACATGTTGGTTTGTCTAGTTTGTAAGAACTGAGCAAACTTACCCTGTTAGCCGACTCTCCAGTGGCGTTTTCGGATATTTTTTTGGGCGCGCGGGATTCCTGTGTCGCGGAAAGGACACAGGAATCCCGCGCGCCAAAAGGTCAAATAAAAACGCCACTCCTGGAGGGCCGCTCAAATATGGGACTGATGTTGCAGGATATAAATAGCTTTAAAACTACGTCACGTAAGGAGCCGAAATTCGGCGTGACGACTCAGTCAGTAGTGTTATCATCAAAACGACCATCAACTCTGAAAGTACATCTCCCCGTGAGCGTTTAGTTGAGAAGTGAGAATTTTGATGACGTCACGTGAAAACCACCGATTCAAGACGACTGCCATGCATTTACTGTATTTATACCGGGGGTATTGCAGGAAATTATGCCAATTCAGGGCAGTCTCCAGATTTTTGGAAGTACTTGGGTGGACGCCCCTGAAAATGGCAAAACCACGCTTCACGAGCGTCCTCGCAATCTCGTTTCACTGGAAAAAAAATGGACCCTTTCACGTTTCTCGACCAACTAAAATGGTCACATCACGTTTCTCTGAACAACCCTTCACCACGTGCACCACCCTACAATATCGACAGTCACACTCAGTTGAACAAGGCCAGAGAGCAATACATACTTTTCTTGATTAAGCCTGTAGTTTTCGCTTCATGTACCATTACTATAATATTCATTCTACGGAGCTACGGCCTGATTTTAACTTGCCTAATGCTCCTAGAGCGAAGCCCCTATGCTCCTTCCTACAGCTGTAAAATGGTGTGGTGCTCTCGTTTGGCGTAGGATTGTTATATTGACTTCACGTCGGAACTTGTGGTCGTTTCTGATAAAAGTAACTGTGCCTTCTATGTATTGTTTACTCTCCCGAAATACATGGATTACCTCAAAAGAAGGTCCACCAACACGAGCGATCGTGTGGAGTAACACAGTCGTACCGATTGTACAACCGGAAGTACACCCAACTTTGAATGCATCTAAGTTATTTCTACTTGTAATGGTGATCACTGCTCCAACTAATTTTGGTCGTCGAGTTTCTATACGAAAGACATGGGGCCGTGCTGATAATTGGGGAGCATGGAAGAAAACTCTTACAAGAAACTATTCAACTGTATTTTTACTCGGTAAATCTCAACGTGAGAATATCAGTGCTATTAGTGAAGAAGTTGCGTTACACCACGATTTGTTGATTGGCAACTTTACCGATACCTACATGACACTTCTTACGAAAGTCACGATGGGTTTTACTTGGAGTTTGCAGATTCAGTGTGAATTCGTGTTAAAAGCGGATGATGACACCTATATGCATATTCCTCGAATGATGCTCTGGCTTCAGAACCTCCCTGAAAAACTTTACGCCGGGTTCGTACACACATATTTAGAACCTGAGAGATCTACGAGATCCAAACATTTTATTTCGTTAGTTGAATATAACATGAACAAATACGATCAGTATTGCTCGGGACCCGCATATATCATGGCGAAAATAATCATCCCTGATATTCTAAATGCAATCAAGCATGTCCCTTCCTTTAGAATCGAGGACGCTTATATGGGGGCCCTAGCACGTCACGCAGGCATAGTGCCCTACCATTACGAAGGATTCAAGTTGTTCTTCTCAAATGAGCACCAACTTAAAAACCTAACAGAGTGCGATTTGTTGGAAATCATTGCTTATGGCCACAGACTCAAACCTGAAGTTATAGAGAAATTTCATAAAAGATATCTAGAGCTTGGCTCCTCTTCGAATGCTCTTCTGTTGTGCTTCCGCCGATGCGTGATCCGGATAACTGAAGGAATTATTGTGTTTGTTAGTATAGCGGGAGCAGCAGGTGTTGGGATCTTTTTATGTGTATGGTGTTGGAAGCCAAAGTTCCTGGCGTTCTGATGGGCTCCCTGTGGTGAGTAGGAGGTGGAAGTAGTGTAACGTGACTGGCTAAACTTCTACCCAGTCTTCGCACTTTGTCGCGGCCTCATCTCAGCTGTTTTTCTGGGCTTGCTACAGACGAGATTTCCCTTGAGGGAGTATCCCCACCTACATCCTCGACACGTTATCTTGAATAATTTGTTGACTTGACCTTTTAGTAAGCATGCAACACGTTACTCTTTATTCGTCATCGTTTCTCCCCCTCCCTCCTTCAATGTTGGTCAAAAACGCCCAAAATCGTTTGTCTGGTCCATCCAAGAGAGGGGCGGAGGAGAAAGGGCGGGATATCAATTTTAGCCAACTAATCTGTCTAAGATTGTAGTCAAGTAAGGCACTTCGTTTCTTTCACACGTACAGTTTCTCTTACAGCTGTTGCATCGCGACCGATGTTTTGCGTTTTGGCTTTTTTGTTCCGCCAATCAAACCATTTGAGCCAAATAAACTCCTGGCCTTGTTTCACATAATGCAGTCAACTGGCTTCCCTCTGAACTTAAACCAGACCTGCCTTGTACTCAGGTGTGTCAAAAAAGGGCAAAAACCCGCGTCGAACAGCGGACGGTAAAATCTCGATGCGCGCAGTGCATCATGGGAAGATTCGGGCGCTGTCGCAAAGGGCCACGGGAACGAACCTGGATACCAGGCAGAAACCAGACAACGTCGCGACGGAAAGCCCGGCTACTGCACTAGGCAAAACAGGACAAGAATCTGATTGGCTCGAGAAAGCATAGCCTAAACAAATCGATGTTTTGCAAATGTGGGTCGCGATGCGCAATTTTAGCTATAACAGATGTTAGTTTGCTGGGGAGAGCTTTGATATCACTCTCATCACTTGTGCGTGACAGTGCGGAAGTTTTGTGATAACGTGTCGATTCACGAATGCAAAAACAATAGAAAATGCAGGGACCTCAAATTACCGGGAGTCTGAAGATTTTTCGCTTCGTCTCACGGGAAAAATTATTCTCCGTTTTCAGTTGTCACGTGTCTAAATTTACATACCTGCCAACTCTCCAAGTTTCCTCGGAGTCTCGAGGTTTTCACCCTTAATCTTCCGGGTAAAAAAAGCGAAACTTTCCATATATTTACTGTATGTCTCCAGGGTAAATTTCTCGGGATTTTTTCATACACTTGTTGCATTTGAAACACAATCTCCAGGTTTTGGAGCTTTCGGGGTTGGAAGGTATGAATTTATCTCCCAAGGTATACATTGAAACGCGGTACACTCATTAGAACTGTAAAGAGAACACAAAATTATGTTTCCTGGGTAAATCTGAGGCCGATTGAATGTTTTCCGAGCGAAATATATGAAATTGAATTCGTGCAATTTTGTACAGTAAATGTATGGAGCCGCCATGTTGGTGCCCAAGCAGATGACCACCTAACATTGCGGTCAAACTACCGGTCATACCTGCCAACTAGGTTTCACGGGAGTCTCCAGGGTTTTTACCATTGATCTCCTGGGAAAAACTCGAAACTTTCCATACATTCACGGGCACACAACGGGGCTGTTCCTCAAAAAAGCTGTTCCTCACCCCCTTTCGCTACTGGCTGGCAAAAATTCATCGCGGCCTCTTGCTGGCTGGCAAAAATTCATCGCCTCCGGTTCCTGGCAAAAATTTATGCATATCGCTTTTGCTGGGAAACACAAGTTGCTCATGGATATTGAAAAATGAAATTTTAAGTGACAGTACTTAAAAATTCACTTAGTTTAGTGGTCGTTTTTAAGGATACCCATATATTTTTCGGGCTTCCTGTGGTAATGTTACTCCTGGCTGGGAAATTTTTTTAAATTGTCCTGCTGGCTAGGAAATTTTTTTGACACGCAGCTGCTGGCTGGTAAAAAATGAGACCCTCTACTGGCAAAAAGGAACAGCTAAATTTTTGCCAGCAACTTTTAAAACATGTATTTATATGCTCTACGTGACTAGAAATGTCCAAATACGCCATTTAAACGCATTTTAACCAGGGGGGCTCGTTGTGTGCCCGTGTACATTTACACTGTGTTTCTGGGGTAAATCTTTCGGGATTTTCTCATACAGTTTTTGCATTTGAAACACAAAGGTTTTGGACTTTTCAGGGTTGGAGGGTTTCACCAGTTCTCTATTTAATGGAAGATACTGCATGGATTATTATGGTAGGATATGAGCATTATGACATGTTGGTTTGTCTAGTTTGTAAGAACTGAGCAAACTTACCCTGTTAGCCGACTCTCCAGTGTGGCGTTTTCGGATATTTGTTTTTGGCTCGCGGGATTCCTGTGTCGCGGAAAGGACACAGGAATCCCGCGCGCCAAAAGGTCAAATAAAAACGCCACTGGAGGGCCGCTCAAAATATGGGACTGATGTTGCAGGATATAAATAGCTTTAAAACTACGTCACGTAAGGAGCCGAAATTCGGCGTGACGACTCATTCGTGACGACGCTTCACGAGCGTCCTCGCAATCTCGTTTCACTGGAAAAAAAAATGGACCATTTCACGTTTCTCGACCAACTAAAATGGTCACATCACGTTTCTCTGAACAACCCTTCATTACCCTACAACATCGACAGTCACACTCAGCTGAACAAGGCGAGAGAGCAATACATACTTTTCCTGAAGTTAAGCCTGTAGTTTTCGCTTCATATACCATTTCTATAATATTCATTCTACGGATCGAGCTACGGCCTGATTTTAACTTGCCTAATGCTCCTAGAGCGAAGCCCCTATGCTCCTTCCTACAGCTGTAAAATGGTGTGGTGCTCTCGTTTGGCGTAGGATTGTTATATTGACTTCACGTCGGAACTTGTGGTCGTTTCTGATAATAGTAACTGTGCCTTCTATGTATTGTTTACTCTCCCGAAATACATGGGTTACCTCAAAAGAAGGTCCACCAAGACAGGCGATCGTGTGGAGTAACACAGTCGTACCGATTGTACAACTGGAAGTACACCCAACTTTGAATGCATCTAAGTTATTTCTACTTGTACTGGTGATCACTGCTCCAAGTAATTTTGATCGTCGAGTTTCTATAAGAAAGACATGGGGCCGTGCTGATAATTGAGGAGCATGGAAGAAAACACTTACAAGAAACTATACAGCTGTGTTTTTACTCGGTAAATCTCAACATGAGAACATCAGTGCTATAAGTGAAGAAGTTGCGTTACACCACGATTTGTTGATTGGCAACTTTAATGATACCTACATGACACTTCTTACGAAAGTCACGATGGGTTTTACTTGGAGTTTGCAGATTCAGTGTGAATTCGTGTTAAAAGCGGATGATGACACCTACATACATATTCCTCGAATGATGTTCTGGCTTCAGAATTCCAAACTCCCTGAAAGACTTTACGCCGGGACCGTACACGGACATTCAGAACCGGACAGATCTAATACATCAAGAGATCTACGAGATCCAAACATTATATTTCGTTAGTTGAATATAACATGAACAAATTCTATCCGTATTGCTCGGGACCCGCATATATCATGGCGAAAATCATCATCCCTGAAATTTTAAATGCAATGAAAAATGTTCCTTCTTTTAGAATCGAGGACGCTTATATGGGGGCCCTCGCACGTCACGCAGACATAGTGCCCTACCATTACGAAGGATTCAAGTTCTTCTATAATGATCAGCACCAACATAAAAAGCTATCAGAGTGCGATTTGCTGGAAATCATTGCTTATGGCCACAGACTCAAACCTGAAGTTATAGAGAAACTTCATAAAAGATATCTAGAGCTTGGCTCCTCTTCGAATGCTCTTGTTTTGTGCTTCCGCCGGTTTGTGCTCTGGATATCTGAAGGAATGATTGTGATTGTTAGTATAGGTATTGGGATCTTTTTATGCGTGTGGTGTTTTCGTAGCCTCCCTGGCTCTGGAGGGGCTCCCTGTGGTGAGTAGGGGTTGTGACGTCACAGGCATATCAAGAAAATTTCGCCAAAAACTGTCTTTGCCGACGTTGCAAAAATTCCTTATTAGGAATTCCCCTTACCTTATTTGGAAGGTCTGTAAGTACTTTTCCTCGTATCTTAGCGAAAAAAGCAGGAAAATTTTCCAAAACTTGCAGATACTCGAGAAACATCCTTCTCTTGGTCGCCATTTTGTTTTACCCCCCGCCGAGGGGCCTGAGTCACGTTTTAAACACCACAGGCAACCCGCGCGGATTTGCCATAAAAACGACAGCACTTTCTTGATATGCAAACCCTCTCCCAGCCCTCGCGGTTCACTCGGAGCACAGGAAGCCCGTATTCGTATCAAGAAAGCGCTGTGGGCAGCCTGTGGTATTTTTAACTCCTCTCGATTACCAACGACCAATAGCAGGGCTTGAAATTAAGAAATAATCATAGTCGTAATTTTACTCCTTGTACAGGCATTGTAGAAGTAATTCTTCAAAAATCTAGGCGTAAATCCACAGGAGAACAATTCAGAAACTGAAAACAGTCGCCATTTACGTCAAGTCTAAAAGGTTAGGAGTAAATGGAAAATGCTGAGGCGTATTTACGCCTGTATCGGGCGCAATTTCAAGCCCTGAATAGTCAAATTTCGTAATATTAAACTGATTCTTTCTTGGGTCCGAGGCTCAGAAGAATAAAACAAAAGACACCGCAACGGCATGGATACATGAAGTTAGAATTTTTAATAAATCGAAATTGGTCTATTCCGAAAGCAACCTATTTTGAAATAGGACGACACTAGTTCAAAACCAAATGTTCCCGCTACATGATTAAAAATGTAACACTACCTAATGATTGAAACTGAAACGGTTTGTCAAACCTGAAAAAATACATCGGTAGCAAGTATTTCAGGTATTTCTTCATTCCTTCAATTTTTCAAGACTTTGATATTGGCTTAGAGTTTACGTCACGGAAGTCATGGAATCATTACAAAACGCCATTTACTGCCCATAAATGCTTGGGAATAATTCAAGCTGTTGTTCTTAATTTATAAGCTTCCCCCTAAAAAAGCTGTTATATGGGCTATCAGCACTTGGTACTTGTTTTTTAAGTAAAGATTCCCTTGAATGGAAAATTATTTTTGATACGTGATGAATTCGCGTGATGGTTCGTGTTGAATTCATGATGAGTTCGTGACTGTCAGTAGACAAAGTTAAGATTTCGCCAACATAATTTTAATTTTGTGTATAATCAATTTGGAATATTTTTTTCTGGTTTGTCTAATAATAAAAAGAAAATTACACGGTGGCTTGAAGATATGAGTTTTATTTTTTCGTGTCAAAAACAAAATTGTTCTTGCCACTCGAAAATAAAACTCATATCTTCGCGCCACCGTGTAATATCCTCTATATATGGGGCGATACGTAGGCATGCCTAAATTGCCCATATTGTTTCGAGAAGTCCTCTTGTTTTCTTTAAAGGACATAACTTCGCCTGTGTAAATTTTCCCTGAATGTTTAGCATTTCTGTTTATTTTAATTTCGAACGCAAAGTTTGTCGAATAAAGCCTTGAAAGACCAAATTAATTGTAAAATCAATTCCCTTTTCACACCAGCATGTCCAAGGATACCCGTTTTTTCACTTATTTTTTAAAATCAATTCAATTTTATTTTACACAAATAAACAGTTACACAATACTAGTAAGCGATGATTTTGTACACAATATACACTCAAATTGAAACGAGAAAAAACAATTAACGAGAAATCATGTATGCCTCTTACATTGTTAGAAAAGGTGTGGTGGTGCATGTTCAAAAAGGTGCCTTTTAGTGGTACCGGAATCTACGTTTGCTGTGTAGGATGAGGTTTTGTTTAGTACCGGGATTTAAATGCGCAAGTTGAATTTGAAAGTTATATATTTGATGATTTCCCATATTTCAAATGACTGAACAAGTTATACAAATAGAAGAGACGAAGGATCTTGTCAGGTACAAAATTTAAAGCAAAAGTTCCATGTTTTTTTAAATCAGTCTATTAATGTGAAGACCTTCACTGTCATTTTACAGTGATTTTCCTTCATTATATATGTTTAAACCTACATGTGTTTACCCTGCTAGCAGAGCTTTCTTCTATCAGTTGTTTTTGGTTTGATGATATTGTCGACAATAAGGATTCCTAACAGATTGTAGTAGGCATAGCATTTTTGCTATTCTCTATTTTTTAGCAAACACACGACAGATAAAACGTAAAGTAATTTTGTCTCCGGTGCTGACTCATAAATATTCACTTCACGTTCTTCAGTTTGGCGCGCAAATTGTCGAGAAAGATATGATACTAAACGGTTTTACACGCCATTAAAACTAATCAAAGAGTTGCCATTATCAAAGTATTCGCAAGAAATAAATGCTTCCCTCGGGCGATCTAGCGGAAAATATCGGTAAAACAAGTAATTTGTAAGGCTGTATGTGGGAAAGAAACTGTCATCGCAAGTTGACACAGAGAACAAGGAACGGAAATTTTATGACAGCTATAAGAAATAACATACGTGATTTTTATAAGTGATTTCAGGAAACAAGCTAAATAGTAGCGTGGTTGCGTTAGATTTGAAAACACGACAAACAGTACTAAAATTTCCATTCTTCAACACCTATGCGCCAAAAGTGTCCATCAAGCCGGTAAGGCATAAATGTTTTTACTACTCTTGATTTGAAAGCTTTTTAATTTTACAAGTAGCAGAGCTTTGTTGAATTTGAAATATCTTGAAATGAACTTCTCTCTGCGGGGTTTAAATGAATCATTTTACTACAATGGAACAGAACCCCCTGTCATCCTACAAGAAGTTGACGAACTAAAGACGATATACCGGCATTTATTGCCTTTGTTTGTATTTTTATCGTTTGTCTTGTTGCTCGCTGCATTAGTGGGAAACTGTTTAGTAATTTTAATAGTTCTCACAGACCAAAGACATCAAACAGTGGCTGGACTTTTCCTCTTAAACATCTCAGCGGCATATGCCTTCTACGCATGCGTGAACATCGTCGGCGAGATAATCCTCCTAAAGTATGACGTCATCACTCTACAAAGCACGTGCGTCATGCAGCCGCTGACCTGCCTGCAGATGATCGTATACTCAGTTTGCATGTATTCTGTGATGGGACTTTGCGTTGAGAGATATCTGGGGAAAATGTCCAGAGACTATAACTCGTACAAAAACATCGACGAAAAGACAAATATCAAGACATCGACACTGTTAATCATCTGGTTTGTCTCTATCGTCTTCGCACTTCCAATTGGGTTTTGCTCGTTTCGCATAAACATCGCATATTTTGCTTTTGTCTTGACGTTCCTTCACTTGCTGCCGCCATTTATCGCATTCTTCGCGAATTTCCTTAATTTCAAGAAGACAAGAAACAGGGTCGTACAAGGACCAATAGCAATTGACGTCGAGATTTGCCCGACAGATACGAGGGACAGAGCTCTCTTGCTTTCGCTAACCGCTACATTTGTATCATTATGGGCTCCATATAACATCGCCATTGCATATCATGTATTTAACGACCTCTCCACTGAGGAGTACCTCAAATACGAGATTTCTACTCGAGCGGCAAACATCTTCGCTTATCTCCACTCGGCTTTGAATCCTGTTTTACTATATGCATTCGCTAGGAATTTTCGGCAAAGTTTTGTTAGCGCGGTTGTGTTCTGTATCCCCAACTTGAGCTCGTCGTAACTGGAAATGGTACTCTAAAAGGACTCGTCCACTAGATCCCGTTGGTCTCTTGATTGTGGGTGACGCATATGCTTTATCGTCTCTGCAGACAGCGTTCTAGTACCCAGTGCCCAGCGACAGCCATTTTAGAGCCAGTTGGGAGCCTTCGATGATTGTCTGAAATGCGCGCATGCGTACATAAACCAGCTTTATCTCGCTCTTAAAAAACGTATCTAGATATTAAAACCAACATTAATTTACAAGTCGTCTTTTAGAACCTACGTCTTTGACGTCTACCGCTAAAGCTAATCTCGCTCCCAGATTTTAAGGCATAAAAAATCGCCAGTTTCTAATACGCATACGTCAGTGGCTGTCGCCAGGGCCTCTCTCATTCTCGAACCCAGAGCTCCACGGCTCGTCGCCTTGCAGGTGTGGCTCTTGTGACATCCATTTGAGGGCCTTCGCTGATTGGTTGAAATGGCGCGCACGCGTACATAAACTTAGCTTAATCTCGCTTTATAAAGACGCATCTGTCAAAATAACATTGGAATTCGTTTCCTAGTCGTCTTTTCAACCTATGCCTTCGACTTGAACGCTCTAAAAGTATTTGTGAGGCATAAAACCACCATTTTCTTTTACGCATGCGTCGGTTCAAGAATGGGGCTTCCCCAGGAGCGGTGAGGCTCTGCAGACAAGGATGCGGGAGTATCGGCCGGAAAAAGCAACGCTGAATCCTCGAGCATGTGAGCGACGAGGCTTTCACCCGTGATAGTTCCCTTCCTGGGAATTTCGGGCTATCCCTATCCACGTATTGGCTATCGCGAATCAAGTTCGAAGTCGTATTTAGTGGAAGAAGTTTTGAGTATTTCTGGTCTTTTATAATTTCTGTGACACTCCGGTACCCATGTAGCTAAACTTCGCGTCAACTCCCATAACGTCCCTTTATTGGATGGTGGTTGTTCCATAAACCTTCGTCTTGTACGAAAGTGGTGTTCCTCAAGAACTACACTGGGACCCAAATGATTTCGTGTCAAGTTGCATTGCTTTTATTTGTATTGTAAAAATATACATTTTGTGATTCTTACAAAATTTCCTTAAATTCAAATTCGTGAAAAATATAGGCACTTGTGGCGATAAAAATTGAAATGTGTGGTTATAAAATACTGTACAGATATGTACACATTTAGTGCAATTTTACATGTCTAATATAAGATTTGCGCTTGATACAAGCACATTACAGCTGCGCTTTTTCAACAATCAATTTGGCTTCTGAGATTTTCATTTTTCCGTTGCCAGTCAAAATATCTGAACCAATCAGGTATTTAACCCTTTTCGCAAAGGCAGTTGACTGGCTACCCTGCCTCGGCATTTACTGGCGCTTCTCACAAGGAATTTCTGCAGAAACTCATTCATGGAAAAAGCTGAATTTCTCATCACACAAGAATGGGAAGTGTTCGGATTCCGAACACTTCTCATTCGTGTGTCATGGGATATACAGCTTTTCCCATGAGTCAGTTTCTGCAGAAATTACCTGCACTAAGAAGCGTAACGGCGTAGCTAACCGATTGTCTTAGAGAGTTTTACTAGCGGAACAGTCAAAACATCTGAAGCAATCCGGTCTTCGCTCTTTTTCGCAAACAGTGAATAGCATTCTTTATGGTCGTGGCTGACTTGGTTTTCCTTGGTCGAACTTACTGTAGGTTAATCTATATAGTCTCCTCGCTGCCTCGCAGGCCGAGGACACGCACTCGGAGAGTTGAGTGACTTCGGCCCGTTAGGCTGCGAGGTGACAATGGGTATATCAACTTGGATCTGAGGTGCAAAACGAGATCTGAGACCTTAGTTGCATATTGTCCAGTCCACCCAGGTTTCCCTGCAAGCAAAGGCTTCCTTTCCCTTGTATTCGCTTGACTAAACGAGCAGTAGTCGAAGCTCGCAACTCGCTCTTTGTTCTGCCGCAGTCTACAATCTTGGGCGGTTTGCTGACCATTTTTTGAGCCCACATACACCTATTTCAATTAACGTTGCTCTGCAAAACGTCAAACCATGAACAATGCATCATAATGAAGACGCTATTTCTCGTATTTTCCTCGAGTTTGGCAAACCAAACTAAACTAAAACCACCCAATGGCACTTTGTTTACTACTTTGAGACACAATTTGGCGTGAACCGCTTCGTTTTAGACCGGAATTACCATTACGACTGATGAAGCATGGTTCATGGTTTTACGTTTTGCAGAGCAACGTTAATTGAAACAGGTGTATCTAAGCGCGCATATCAAAGGACGTTTTCCACAGATATCATTAAGCCTGCCTTCCATTTTTGATCAGATGATCAACACAGCTCATTTCGACCAGACCACAGGTCTCTTTTCCTCTGCTATTTCAGCCCAGCGAACACAACAGCGGTTTCCGACTGTCTTATGTCTGGATCACATTAGCGATATAACTAGACCGAGTTTTGTAGTTTTAGTCTAAAAGATGAAACAGTGCAACAGCAAAGCGGTGTTTGCACGCCGTATTAAACATGTTGAGCATTTCTGCCATTTTCAAGTGCTTTTCCATCTACGTCGTTATTTCGCTAGTGTGGACCAACCTTTCGCTGATGTACGGGTAATCGTAATGTTCTTCCTGTCGTCCTATTTGGTCTCCCAGTGTAATTTACCTGCTCATCGACGCCGAATCACGTGACTAGCACATCCATGCTGCGGGTCTGATGTCCAACATATCACCTTTTGGTATTCCTGTGGTACCTCCAACTACGTAATCACCATAGTTTATTTATACACCAACCGCAGGCAACACACGCCCTAGCATGGAAGTTGTACATGACTAGTGGCGCTGTACGGGAGCTGATAATGGATAATGTGGTCTCCCATTACGTCATCACCGATTTACTCACTAACCACAGGTTACCCACACCCTAGCACGAAAGTTGTATACATGACTTGGGGCGCTGTATGGGGCCTGATAATGTTCTCTCCCTCGTTTTCGGTCTCCCTGTGGTCTTTGCAAGTGTGTTTTCGAACTGTAACTGACACGAATATGTCTTCAGGTTTAGACACGACAAGCTTTTCAGCGGATTCGTCGAGACTGATATCTTATTACAGTTCACACCTGCGCTCTGGGGCCGCTGCTTGTGTCCGCTGAGCAGTTTTCGCGACTGCGATGGTGTCAGCATAATTTTATTCTCGCAAGGTCTGATGGCTTCCCTAACAGAAGTCGTCCAACCTCGTCTGTCGGCTGGGAGAGTCTGGGTGTGAAACACCGGAGCAGATCGCCCACGTGATATGATGTGGGGAGTCCTGTTATCCGGCAGGGGCGGCGGAATGGGGTACGTCTGTTGCACGCCTGTAAATAACGTTCTATCTTGTATCGCAGTTTCTGACGTGAAAGGCGCCGCCTCACTATATTCGGTACCAGACTTCCTCACGGACACCTTAGCCGGGGAGGACTGAGGACGAGGGGGTTTCCCTTTCCGGGCGCTATTTAATCTAGCCACGTGACTGTTAATACTGTTTAAGGTACTATCCTGGTGCCTAACGCGAGCAGGTGCGCTACAGATTCGTTTCGGGTCCTCCTCAATCGCGATTACTGGTGTTCCCATCCGGGACGGCGAACCCGGACTTGCAGCTCCCACTCTAGAGGGAGACCGGGAGAACAGATCAATAGTCCCCGCCCGGGAGGGGGGTCGGGAGGGCAAACTATCCTTAGTGTCGGCCCGTTTTAGTCTCTGTGCCCGTACATAAGGGCGTGGTAGCTTACGAGGAGCGTGCTTGGCGTAGATATTAAGGTTCCCGAGACCTTCTGGTCGCTCTGGAGGTAAAGTGTAGTCCCAGTTGATGGCCTCGAAATTGAAGATGAGGAGGTTACTGAATGTGTTCAAGACTATCCTGGAAGAGAATGGTCAATGAAATGCTAAGATAAGAGTGTTGATGGTTTACAAAGCAGTCTAGCAAGGTGCCAAAATACTAAATCACGGCTAACGATGTTACATCTTGTTGCCACCCAATTCAGATCATGTGATGATTCCTTCGGGTACAATTGTCAATTTTTTTCTCACTCGACCGAGTGCACGAGTGTATGTTCAGAAATAACAAAAATATACACCCAATGAATCATCACATGACCTGAATTAGGTGGCAACAAGATATAAAGACCGTTAGCCGATTTGGTCTTTTAAGAGGCTGTCCGCCTAACGGCTCTGATCTATTTACATTGTTTTGTGTGTGTCTCTGTGTGTGTATTTGTGATTATATTGTACGTGGTGGGCAAGTGTAGGTCAGTTCTAGTCTATTGTAGTGGATAGAATACTCGATCACAAGGTTCTGTAATTAGATAATCATCTTACTTGTTTTCCACTGCGCATACTGTCGTGATGGGATCATTCTTGCTGTTACCACGGATAAGACGCAAACAGTCGCCATTTAGTAGATTCCAAATGCGAAGCTGTTGAAATACAAAGGGAAAATGGTGATAAAAGGTTTGAAAGACACACTTGAACTTAACCTGGCAATGCCACGCCGGTGTGTTTGGAATACCTCGCACAAGGTATGTAAAAACAGGAAAGTACGTACGGACCTTTGAAACTATAGTAGTCTTGGATTTTAATTGTACTTCTAACATTTCGAAAAACTCCTGCAAACACATGGATTTCACCATTCACAAACCCAAGAATGTAAAAATTTGAAGGAAAAAAAAAACGTTTTTGCGATTCCACGCGGCAGCACTCAAAATTCGTAGCTTAGCAAATTATTCATGTTCCGGGCTTCCTGTGTCACACGCGTGCGCGCCAAAAAGGGCGGGAATTTAGGCGGGAACATTTGGCAATCACAAACGCCCCTGCCTCGGTGAGAAACATCACACATTTAACTGAATAGATAGAGTACCTTTCCATCGGCTGATCCAGTGAGGACGCGGCAGTACAGAAACTCTAAGCACAATACCTCCCTAGGAAGAGACATTTAAACACTGTCAATATTTGTATGGTTAGATTGACAATCGATTAAAATGGCACTGAAAGACATTTTCGTTCAGCCCTGAAGCGTGACGATTTTTTCGCGTAGGTTTACGTTTCAAACGTGCACGTTTTGTCGAGAAGTTGTCGCGTTTCTCGCTCGCTGATTGGCTGCTATTTTGGCCGTTATTTTTCAGCCAATCAGAGGGCGAGAAACGCGACTTCTTCTCAAGAAAACGTGCACGTTTCAGACGTAAACCTACTCGAAAAAATCTTCAAGCTTCAGGGTTGAACGGAAATAGTATTAAAAAGTCTGCAGAGAGACAAGAGTAAGAATTTTGTACTAGTGTTGTTTTTATCAGCATCCGATAAACGGCAACGTTTATTGAATTAGATGTATAACCGCGGGTACTTACTTGGGGTGCCGAAATGCCTGCAGACACTTTCTGTAGTTGCCGATAGCGCTCCATGCCATGGCATACCCGTCCATGCTACCCGTGATCAAGTGATAGTCGTCAAATTTGACGCACGTGATCGCCCCGTGATGGCCGTCCAAGCTCTGGGAAAAGAAAGCAAACAACTTTAGCCAAGAAAACGTATCTTACAAGGTCGAGTATCTGGACAATCAGAAACAAACAAATATATACATAACACAGAAAAGGCTTTGGTCATTGGTCGTTGAACGCGTTTGTTTCGTGGTCACTGCAAAGCACAGAATTCCTTTGTTTCGCGCTATAATTGAAAGACCAATGCAATGCCCAAACACCAGGGACGCTTTCCATTTACCACAAATTTTCGGTTATACCGGTGGGAAATCAAATGGAAAGCGTCATTCACGGGAAAACAATTTTCGGAAATTTAGGACAACCTTTTCGGCTTGTCCAAGAAAACCGGTAATTTCGAAAATATCGGGAAAACGCTTTCCATTTGACATCTCCACGGTTTTCCCCCGGAAAGACGCTTTCTATTTGATTTCCAACCAGTCATCTAAAATTCTGCGCCACATGTTATGTACGTACCTTGACTAGAGTGGCGCTGCTGATGTCCCAGACCTTGACCTTTCCGCCCTCACAACCACTGACAACCACAGAGTCGGACACCTTGGCCACAACACAACATATTATACATAAGTACAGCATCATTTATGAAAATATTTACTGTGTTTCACTTTATTAATATAAGTGATTTTAAGAAATTCCGCGCAGTGATTGGTCGACAGGTTTGTTTTCTCTGGCTATGACTTGCAGTAATGACAACAAGGTCGGATACAACTTACTTGAACTGTCAGTACCACATGACGATGGCGAAATGTTCTTCTGCACTTCCCTGTCTCAAAATTCCAAACTTTGACACTTTTGTCACGTGACCCAGATGCTAGTGTGTTGCCATGGAGACTAATGCACAACACTGTGGCACGGTGGCTGTTTCAAGCAGAACATAATTTTTGTTATAATAGATAGAATCAATCTTGCAAAAAGTTATTTATCTCCTTTATAACATGCCCAGTGATCACAGCATATTGTTTCATATGCTCAGAAATGGGAAAACGAAGGAATTTAAAAGCTTTTTTCAGTCTATTTCCAGGAGTACAATAAAATTCCAAGGAATTTAGGAACCACCCTCCAATAATGAAAGCGGCCACCCTCAGGACCGTGAGATGTGTCTTCTTAATGGTGGTTGGTCGCTTAATGTAGATTCACAAGAAAAGTCATTTAACTCTCCAGATAACATCTTCAACATTCAAAAACTACAACAGTAATATGAGTTATATTCAAAATCAGCTCACCCTCTGAATATGCACTTGCAGTTCCCTTTTTTGATATCCCAACACCTATAAGATAATAGATAAATATTTTTCTGTGTAGTTTGCTGTCTAAAAAGAACATGGTTCAGGGGTGTAGCCAGGTGGGCTCCAGGGGCCCGCGGCCCCACCTTCTCGAGAGATTTTCCCATACATTTACAGGGGCATAGCCAGGGGGGGTTCCAGGGGTTCCGGAACCCCCCCTCTCCCGCAGCGGAACCCCCCCTCGCCTCTGTTCTGGACCGACTTACTACTAAAATTGTAAATATTTAATAGACAACAAATAAAAGCTCCAATAAAATGTAGCAAATTTCTTCAAACGCTAGTTTTTTCCCGAGATCAATATTTTTGGCTGGGTTTCCTGTGGCGAGAACGCAAAAAACACGTCCGATCTATTGGAGTTTTTAATTTTTTTAATTTTGGAACCCCCCCTCTCATAAGTGCTGGCTACGCCCCTGATTTACTGTATTTGCTTGAGGAAATGTGAAAATTTTTGTCCCATGTTTTCACTATCAGGCCCCCCCCAACCAAAATCCCTGGCTACGCCCCTGTGGTTGATAGCACTAGGACATACGCCGGTCTAATTATGAGCTGTTCCTAATGCAAATATACTTAGACAACAGAGTTTTCTCATTTGCATTTAGGAACAGCTCATGATTTGACTGGTGTATCTCCTAGTTCCAAACATGTCTGGCTAGACTGTAGGCAATCCTCAAACACTATATTGTCATATACCGTTTCCGGGATACGTTGTCACTGGAAAAGGCAACAAAGCTTGGTGCGCAACGGAGCATGGGTAAAGATTTCTTTGAATTTCTGTTGCGTATTATAAATACACATGCTTAGAAATGTGCTGAAATTTAATGATTTTACCTGTGGTTGCGATAACTGTCTGAAATCAGATCAAACAGTAGCAGTTTAGATAAGTTTAGATGCCCCCATCATCCTTTGCGCTTCAAGCTTATATGCTTTTTGGGTGACAACGTTTCCCGGAAACGGTATATACTTCTTTAAATTACAGTGGTACCTCTATTAAGCAGCCACCCTCCAGACCCAGCCAAAGTGGCCACTTTATAATAGAGGTAATAGCCGCTGTGAATGGAGGTACGTAAATACAGTACTTGAGTGACAATACATTATTTTGGGACTTTGAAAAGTGGCCGCTTAATAGAGGTGCCACTGTACTAACAAATATAAAGTTTTAAAGGGCATCATTTACCTTATGGAAGTGTCATAGCCACCACTCAGAACTATCTCTCTGCCCTCAGCAACATGCACACATCTAATAGACCCTGCATGACCCTGAATTGCTCTTTCACATTTCCCTGTCGCTGAATCAACCAGGCGAACTTTCCTGTCGTAGGATCCAGATACTACAAGACGACCACCAGTGAAATTGGTGCAGCGATGGTGATCTTCTCTGTAGAATATACACGTTCAAGGGCATAAGGCAGGAAGGTAGACCATAATATACTAAAATACTAGAAGTTCATAATAGAAAGTGCCCTAAATAAAAATCAACTGAAGTGGAATCCCAGGTGGGACAGCTGGGATCCCACCTGGGATTGCTGGGATCCCATGTCATGTTCTTTTCTACCCATCTGGGATAAACGTCTAATCCCGCCTGGGATCCCACATTTTGACTGGGATTGAAGGTGGGATTGCAAGGATGCCATATTGTTTCCTGAGATGCTGTGCACCTTTCCCATCTGTATACCTGTCAACCCTGAACTTCGTCAAAAATTTTGAGATTCTCCATCATGCGGCAGGTAAATACAGAAAATGTATGAAAAAATGACAATGCAGGTGAAAAACAGTAGTATGAACATTTTCACAATCATTATGCGGGTGACAGGCTTCAAAATCTGACACCCACCTAATGCAGTTGAGTTGACAGCTATGCATCTGGGATTGACAGCTAATACCACCTTGGATCCCACCCTTTGACTTGGGATAAAAGGTGGGATTGCTAGGATCCCACCTTACCCATCTGGGATAAACAGCTGATCACATGTATCCCACCTTTTGACTTTAGACCAAGTTATGGTACTTACATGTCTTGTAGCACCAGCACATTGTATGCCCCACAATACATATTCCTCTCTTCCATCTTCACAAGTCTGGTTGCTACACCATCATAACACTCTGCTAGGTTACGTCTGTCATCAAGCCACACCCTACGCTTCAACTCTGGCGTTTTCCTTCCAGTTGTAACGTTATTGTGTTGGTTGTCATTTGGTAGAGGCACATGAACTGGGATGATTTTGGCATACTTAGGATCCATGCCCTTTGCTGATGCACCCTTCAAAATACATATATGTTATTTCCCGGCTTTAGGTCGGTCCGTATCTAGGGAAAAACTGTGACCGAGGGGTGGAAAATGTTGATGGAGGTATTTTTTTCCAACTTTAAAATTTGACTTTTTCAATGAAAACAAGTGCACGTAAATGGTTACCATGGTCAGATATAGGAAAATACAGTATCACCCCCATGTGCGCACTCTAAGAACCAATCAGAATGCAGAATTTGTTACTGTGCCCTCAAGGAAAGAATAAGAACAATAAGAGTTGGAAAGGAAAATCAAGAATGTGTGGTTCCAGAAAATATCCATCCTTCCAGGTGTTGGAAGGTGACCCACACCCCTCTAACTGAATTTTTTTAGCTGCAAAAACAACTCATATGTCAGGCACAATTTCCAGCCATGAGAGTATATGGATTTTTCAGGAATCACACAATGTATGCTTTCAAGTCTAAAGAATGTGAACATTCTGTACCTGCATAAGCATGATTTCCTCTGACATGATTTGATGAACCATATAATCAGACTTCACATCTTCTGTAAGCATTCTCCAGTGTTGGCTGATACATAGACAGTTTGTCAGGCTGTTCTCGTCCAGCATACCCAGTATCGACTTGGACAAATGCACTGGCAGGCATCTTATGAAGTCTTTAAACTTTGATATACCCCTGTAGGCCATAGAGGGTGAAGCAACAACAAAAGCTAGCGGCTCTACAGAGGCGTAATCATCTTCTTCATCATCTTCACCAGACATATAGTCTTCTGAGAAAAAGTCACGCTCAAAATCAGACATCCCTCTAACTGGCTGAGCTGAGGATTGTCTTGAATGAGTAACAGATGGTTGTGACAGAGTGCGTCTTGCTGTTGTACTTGTAAGTTGAGACTGTACAGATCTTGCTGCACTGTCTGCAGATCTTATAACACTTTTTCTAGACTTGGCTGACATTGAAACCCTGGAACCAGCTCTTGAAGTCATTCTACCAGTAGAGGATTTTTGTGAGATTATTTCTGTAGAGCTCTTTTGGGAAACATTGTCCTGGAATGCTGAACTTTTAATTGAAAGGTTACCATCTGAGGCTTTCTGAAATCCCTCTGAAGTAAAGCTTGTTTTAGATACAACAGTTTCTGGATATAAAGATGTGTGACTTTCTGATATGTTTGTAGTGTCGACTGATTCACTTCTAGTAAGAGTAGAACTGCTGACAGACATATATTCAGGTTCTTCTGCAGAAATCAGAACATAATTATCATGAGATCATCTGGGGTGTAGCCACACTTGGGAAAGGGTGCCACAACTACTGAAATGTGTGATGTACTTTCTGTCCACTACTGTTTTCATAAAACAGTATTAAAAATCAAATATCTTGTTTCCTGAAGTGTGCTAACGTATTTTTTGTTTTTTGTCTTTTGTCCAATCCAATACAGGGACTCAATATAAGTAATAAAAAAAAGTCCAAATTGCAGCCCTGTCTGAAAGTGAAGCTGCAGGCTTATTCCTTCTGTGGTGGGGTTAAGAAGGGGAAAACATGCAACCCAACTTTTCAGAGAATCATTGAAGGGCATCCAACAGTGTGGTGGAATTTTACAGCCTCTAGCTTAAAACTAAAATAATTCACTACAGATATGATAATTCACTGATTTGCCGTGACATCCCTTGAGGTCTGAGTTCTCAAACTTACATGCCACAAGTACTCTAACTATGCAGATAATCGATCAGCAAATAAACTCCTGTCACACAAGCTTACCTTCAACGACTTCGGATACAACTTTTCTTTGTTTTCGTCTTTCTCTTTCGTATAAAGTCCTCGTATTAGAAGCCATAATAAACAGTAAATGAGTGTCACAAAGCTGCATCAGACCCAAAAGGTAGTTAAGTTTACTCCAGTAGTTACAATCGCTGAACCACTGCCAGAAATTGTCAATGTTTTCGGTAATTTGTTGTTCTTGAAGCGCATGGTTACTCGGCGGAGAAGAAGTGTCCTGTTCCAAACTTGGTTTGCTTCGAGATCGCATATACGTGAAATCCTTATATTGTAGAGGCTGTAGAATGGAGCTTATATACTCATACAAATCTATAGAGTCAAATCGACGAATAAGCCAAGTATAAACCGTCTTTTCACGGGTTCTCCGCATCTGATAAACCACTCTTTCGTCTTGTTCAAATTCGCACCCAGACAACATGCTTCGCAAACTCCACAAGACTTCACCAAACTATTCACACAACGTAACTCCGGCGCTCTACCAATGTTTAACTCGTAAATACGTGAATTCTGGTTCGGCTGACGCATTTTGGTCCCTTAAAAAGCTGTAAAGCAGGAAATATTTACAAAGAATGTGAGTGATTCATTTTGAAATGGCTCCGAGATATGAAATGAGCAACAGGCGTCTGGCCTGAGCGTTGCTAAGCGACGATTTTTGGCGGGAGGGCCAAGAGTCACACAACTTTTTGCTTGGCTTCCTGAGAAATTGGAAAAAGTTTTCCAGTGTCCACAGATAAAAGTTATTTGTTGTATAGGATTTGTTCTGGATTTATCCGTTGGATAAGCGTTTATCTACTGATAACTCTTATCTGACATTCTAGGAACCGGCCCCAGAAGCCCAAGATTCGAGAAGAGGAAGAAGTGAAGGAACTTTAAAAAAAAAATTAAACAAAAGAAAAGAATGAGGTGAACTGGCAACTTTACACCGAATCAGCCCGGCTGATAAAATGTCATCATAGCTTATTGAAAATCCATTATAAAAATTGTGATATATTATTATTTACACTATGAGTTTTAAATGTGTTACGCGTGGGCCGCGTATGCATGAGACAGCTATCGCATGAGACATCTATGGAAATAATTACAATGTCCTTTGCATCAATTTTTAAAACCGAAATAAATCATTTTAAGCTATACATTTTTACAGTAGGTTTGAATGCTATTTAGTTGTTGCTGCGTTTCAGCAAGACTTTTGTAGCAAAGAAAAATTTGCGATGGCGATCAAACACTGCGCCAGCTCAACCGAGTTTTTAAATCAATTTGCTAACAAATTGAAGTGTTAGTTTAGAATTTCGATATTTGTTGTGAAACAAGCTCACCTCCTTGTTGGCTATTGTCCCTTCCTGTGTACTGCTCATTTCCCGAAACTTTCCGTGTTTTTCACAACTAAATTTTTCAAACCGTTCAAGAATAACAATGTCATGGCTTCCATAAATATCAAGTGAATGGCTTCCCAGTGCTTTAAAAATGCAATAGACGCATCTATCCAGTGGGTTCGACTTTTGTTTACCAAGCTCCCCGCTTTGGCAAGATAATTCACTCAAAAATGCATTTCATCAATTTTCAATTGAAATATCTCCATCGCAACTGCATTAGCACACTAGAAATTAGCAGTAATTTGACACGTTAGATTTAAAAAGAGCGATACTTAACAAGGCCCAAGGGATTTTATTTTATTAGGAAAAGGACTCCAAAACATCTGTTAGGATAAATTTTATTGTTTCGCGAGGGGATTAAACGAACCTGTCGATTAATCTTCTTGCTAGCCGTGTTAATTAATAATAGGTCATAATTCAACTTTCACAAATTTTATTTGTGTATTCAAAATCCGAACAGCGCGCTAGTGGCTAGCGCAACTCCGCTTCATCGGCTTTTATAGTAAGTGCGGCCCTCGATCATAAAAGGCCGCGGTTCAAAAACGTTTTAATAATTGTCAATCACACAATTACCATGGGAACGATTTTACACGAGGCAATTTCCTGCCGAAGCAATGTTCGTTGCGTTGCGAGTTTCAGAGAAATTGCACGAGGCAATTTTTCTTCCAACTCGCGATGCCATTTTGTTGCGTTGCGAATGCAGTGAATATTGCGCGTCTGCAGAAAAAAAGGAGATTTAATTTCTACTTCGCAACATTGCTTCGTGATGTCTCTGCAACTCGCGAGGCAATGCGTTCTTCTTATTAACCAATCAACGATCACCATTCATTTGGTTAAGCCGCGCTGTGCTTTATCAATTTTATCGCAGGCGTATTGCATGTTGCAAAAAATATTGCGATGTGTGACATACCGGGGCAACTCGCAATGTTTTACAATTCGTCATCGTTGCGTTGCAATTTTTCTTCCAACTCGCAATACCATCTTGTTGCGTTGCGAATTGCAGTGAATTTATTGCGTGTCTGCAGAAAAAAAGAGATTTAATTTCTACTTCGCAACATTGCTGCGTGATGTCTCTGCAACTCGCGAGGCAATACGTTCTTCTATTAACCAATCAACGCTCACCATTCATTTGATTAAGCCGCGCTGTGCTTTATCAATTTTATCGCAGGCGTTCATGTTGCAAAAAATATTGCGGTGTGTGACATACCGGGGCAACTCGCAATGTTTACAATTCGTCATCGTTGCGTTGCGAGTTGCAAGAAAAATTGCCTTGTGTGACCCGCTGCACTATGCAATATTTTGTTACGTTACGAGATCGCAGAAATGAACCAAACTCTACTTTTCCCAACAGTACCCCCATTGCAATGCCCCCCATTCAGCAGGGTCCGCCTGGGCGGATTCTTGGAAAATTGTCGGTAGTCGGTTAAAATTCGCGGTCTTTGTCGGTATTTATCCATAAAACTAAGTAAGTTAATCATTAATCTCGTAAAAGTTCTAGTTCAGTGCTGCCAGTGCACGCGCATGACTAACGCAAGTATGTATTTAATTTCTTTGCATCTTTTGGTTTGTTTACCGAATGGCTTCCCACTGGCTAGAGATTTAAAATAAGCTTCTAAATGCTGATCTAATTACTTATTAGGTGTATTCTTGGTGTATAAGCCGTTTTCTTGTTTTTGTTTTATGGTCAACGAGGGATTTTGAAGCGGAGTGGATAGCTTTTCACTGTGGTATGGCCAGATCTGTTGGTCTGTTATTTGCCGATAAAATGATGGACATCATTTTGAACTGCGCTTGTGAGTCGTGCGACGAGTCGTGCATGTAATATAAATAATTTGCCTATCCACACCAATATGCAAATTTAGCATTAATACTTGACTTGAAAAAAAAAAAAATAGGACCATACTTCCAGACAAAGAGCTGAAGCGTCGTATGGCGACCGTACGGTTCTTACGCCCACGCCAGAGATTTCGGCCCTGACAGTCGATATCCTGTGTTGAATTGCTCAGTAGCTAGATACCTATGGGTGAGAGAACGCCCGGCCACCAGACCATATAAGGACGCCCCTTGTACCGTTAGTGAACAATCAACTAATTATATGCATCACCAACGTATTTATAGGCCCGAAGAATGTGTTAGATATCCATGTGGGACACGGTGCAGGTTAGCTGATCACGATATTGCAGAAACTGAATTTCACAGTTGCAGTTTAGGGATGTTTTCTACTCATATTCCAATAGTAGGCACTCATATTCCAATAATTGACACGGAGGAGATTGTTTTCTAAGTTGTCCGTTTGCGCATGCGCACACACGTCATCTTGTCTAATTTTAGTTTCCGTGAACAGGCGACCATTACAGTCTAGCGTGTCCAACCGTGGCCACCTAACAAAGTTTCTTACAAGTGTTGTGATGTTCATTGCTTCTTTCATTTTCTCGTTATGACAAAAAAAACTGTGTTCTTTTTTTACCTTCATTTTGTCTTTATTTTCAATTCAAAATATCGTGAATTAGATCAATCTTTGGAAGTGTGGGGTATAAAAAAACTTGTACGAAACTTAGATGGGGTGGCCACGGTTGGACGTGCATGACTTGTAACCCCCTGAAAGAGTATCTAAGGATGCCCAGAGAGTCAATTATACCCATCGAAATTCAGTAATCTCTGGTAATTTGAAACTCCGGAAGTGTATATTGAACCGGAATTCACCTGGTCCACTCCAGACTCTGATTCAGTAGAGATAGATGATCATGCAATGGGTGGATCACGAATTAGCGAATCAGCGAGCTTGATTTTGGTAGCACCCGCATCTTATAATTCATAATTATACTGCGGGGCGCATTGCGTGTTGCAGAAAAAGTAAGTGTTTATTTTTTAATGGGGTGGCCGGTGACGAGAATTTCCTCGTGTAAGGACAGTTGAAAAAAAGTACATGTCTCTCGTCCAGTTTGTGCCGAAAAATGGAGCGGGCAGGCGCATTTTATTATCATTTCTGTTATTTTAAAACTACTCTCGGGTATAAGATAGTTTAGGTATAGATGACTACTTGGTCTAACGAAAACTTGAAAAGGTGGCTAAAGTATTTTGAAAGAAATAGACTTCAACTCTTTCGGTGCCTCATTAGCATAGAATTTTATGGGCCAGTTTGGACTCTAGTATCGCGCGGCTAGATAGATAGATAGATAGATAGATAGATAGATAGATAGATATTACTTTATTTAAGGAGGGTTTCACTAGATATCACAATGATAATGTATGCGTGGCCCTCAAATAAGAGATATTTACAACATAGAGCGGATTTCACATGACTGTCAACACTTCTTATGTAATTGCGATTGCTTTGCGTTCTCATTGGCTACTCGTGTTTCCTCAGCCAATCAAATTCTTTAGTAAATACAATTGCATAATTACTTAGTAATTGGTTCGGCTTGTGATTGGCTGAGAGAAAAGCCATTTAGGAGCAAGTGGTGATTTCTCTCGATTCTGATTGGCTAGTGATTGCTCAATTGCAATTGCTTTCACGACAGTTATGTGAAATCCGCTCTAATAAAACAAGTGAATGGAAATCGGCCGCCGGGGACGAGAAACATGTATTTTGTTTTACTTTGACTAAAACATGGCCTGTAGTCAGAGCTCCCGGCTTTTTTTCGTCCAACGTTCCCTATCTACCGGTGAAACGTTAAAAAAAAAACCTGTTTCACCTTTCTCAGCAGCACTGCGCGCACTACTACTGGTCACGCTTGAGATTGCGTGACATATTGCCGGCGGCATTTTGGCTTTTGCGCGCGAAAAAGATAACATAGCAACCCACGTGACGGCACAATGTGAACATAGCAACAAGTGTCCCGGATTTGAACAAATCAAAATGTCTGCTTTGATTACGGACAAATGAAGCTGAAACGGCTCAAAACACTTGCAATCTCATGGTTTAGTTTCTTATCCTGCTAATGCAGGACTAAAACCAGCTCAAGTTTAATTTAAAGTGTGATTTTCGCTAATGGATAGAGAGTGGAGTTGCTGACAAGCTCTCGAAAGGACTTCAGTTCGTGCTGATGCTCTTCAACTTGTAAAATAATTTGCAGTGATTTTGGATTACGATTAATCATGGAGCGAGTCAAGGTAATCTCAAAATATGATCAGACTCAGGTTTAACTCAACTTGTAGTGTATTTCCTAGTGTTTACTATTGCCAATAATCATTTTTTCAGCAAGCTACAAGCCCGCTTTTTAGCTGCTCCCAAACCAAAGGTCTACCAGGGCTGCCACCTCTCCCGCCTTCAAATGAAGTCCCTTCAGATCTCTACCAGGTTAGTTCTGCATTTTAACGTATTATTATTAAGCCCGATTTGATAGCTAATTGCCTTTTGCAATGAAACCCAGCAGCTGCCAGTCCTGTATACGTCTGACTGTTTGATAAACATGCTTAAAGCCGGTAGATGTTGATTACTTATTCATGATCATGGGCCGGAACTTTTTCCATCTTGCGTATTAATTTTCAAGTCAAAACTATTAACATTGAGTTGCTGAAATCGTAACGATTTGTTATGGAAACTATCAAGGAATATCGATCTCTTGAAGATCACAACATAAGAGAAAGCTTAAGAGAATTAAACACACGGATTCGGAAGCAGGTAATTGTTATTTATCTTTTGACGGGAGCCATAAAAATTATTCCTCATAAAGTAAACTCACGGTTGCTTAGATATTTTAGCAAAATGGCGCTCGCTTGGAAATGCGCACAGCAAAAGTTACAAAGTTATCTTAATTTATTAAATAGCGATTGCATAAATCCCAGTTTAGGATCTGTAAAATCTCACTTCCTATACGTGATAATTTGCTCTTCATAACATAACAATGTCATGGAAATCTGTCCTGTTCGCGTGTGTTTGCCGAGAACAATCATTGCAAAGTCAACGTTCATATCGCCAAAAAATCCTTCCTCATAATAATGTCGACTAGGATTACAGATATTTTTTTAGAAGAAGTATTTTAAAAGAAATGAAAATTATTTGCATTTTTCTGATTACCATTACAGTACTAAAAATATTGGTACTCTACTGTAGTGTAAAAAAGTTATTATAGTAATCAAAGCAATCACATTGGCTAACTTGTGAATATGATTTTGGGGCCACACTTGGCAAGTTAGTTTGCCACAGAATTTGCTAGCAACGATTTGGCTTGAATAATTATAGGCAAAGTGTTTTCACCAAAGATTGTTGTTGCAATAGCATCAAATCTAGATAAAGAAGGAAATAGCAGGTTTTGCTCCGACGAAGGGCTAACGCTCGAAATGTCAGCAAAACACCATTTTTTCATGGCGTTTAACATAAATCTCAACCTTTGGTTGTTGTTGTTCATGTTCATGTCTCCGCCGACGCAGACCACCTAGTTTCCCGTAAAACTAGTCATACCATCAGCAGGTTTTCATGTTAGACTCAGTCAACACTTTTCTTAGTCAAAAACAGCATACCCAAGTTTGGTTGTCTGGTAGTGTTCTCATGCTGAGATAAGATTTTTAAATGTTAATGATGTTCACTTATATATAATAGAGCAGATTTCCCACGATTTTAACAAGGCATGGAACACAGTATGGTCACATCACAGAAACTTGTCTTCTCATGAACATTTACCAGCCAGTCACTGATCAACCAATCAAAATGCTAGACATGGGACAGCATACTCTGAAGAGAATAGCAAAATGTTTTGTACAATCACTGAAGCAATAATTATCAGACCAACAAACATATTATTATTTAGAGTCAATGATGTATAAATTTGCTCCTCAATAATGCTGTACTGCCTGTTTATTTTATGTTAATCTTCAGATTGTGCTTCGGCACAGTGAACATCCTCCTATCATGAAAGACCCTTCATGGACTCGTGCAGCACCCTTCAAAGAGACCTCATTTGCCCGTACCCCAAGTGAGTCCATCGCCAATAACTACAGCCCTGCAGCATCTCATCTGAAGCTACGGAGCCTGCCACGCCCAGTCACAAGACAACCCACTAGTATGCAAGGTACTGTGCCCCACAATACAATATAAATATCTATTTTAACTAGTAGATAGCATACATTGCATGTATCTGGTAATTATAATATTCTAAGACATTAGAGCAGATTTCGTATGACTGTGAGAAGTACCATGACACGGCGTGGTACTGATGCGGTGGCGGTATGGAACCTGGCCTGCTGTAGATACCGAATGAAACTGCATAGTCGCGGTATGGTCACGGCGCGGTACAACTCTTTCGCGGCAGTTTTCACAGTCATCGAAAATCTGCTCTATTAACTGAGGTCCATAGATAAGACTGAGGTCTGATATTTTCTGTACAGACCGAGCAATTGAGATTAATAATTTTGTTTATTATATGGCTCATTTAAATTGAATTATATTATTTTGTTAGCGTACAAGGATAGTGTAAAATGCAAAACATGACCAAATTTGTAACATATAGCTCAACCAATTAGAAGCAGATAAATATGTTGAATGAATAATTTAATGAGAATTATAAAGCCAGATTGTACACAAAAATGTAATCTATTAATAAGCTATCTTGTATTGCTCTGTGTTTTTTTGGGAAGCAGACTTTATGCATAGCATAAATTAAATCTTGAAACCTTCTACTAAGGCAGTGAGGATCTCATAGGATAGAGAGTGCAGGTCACTTGCCCTGACTGTTAGCAGCTGTCAAATGCAAAGTATCTGTATAGGCTGTGGACAAAGTGGGGGAGGGGATGCTTATCCCTCAAAGACATAGGGACACAATGGCTAAAAACAAGAGCTCCAGTCATCGGACAATGTCCATCCAAAATTGAAAGTTGACTGGACAAATATCTGTCTGGCTGGACATTTTGATGATCAGCCACATTTAACATGAGTCATTCACCTTTTGTGTGTGTGTGGCAAGGTACAGCATGACCAAGCTTGAATTGATTTGGGTACTCTCCATGTCTGCCATTCTTCGATCCAGCCTGTAATTTGTAGCCCTGTTTGTTGTTAATCAGTGAACCCCATCCACTGCTTTATGTTAGAATCCATTTGATCTTTTGGATTATATGATTTTTAAAATTATAATTATTAATCCAGCAGGTAAAGAACATCGCAAGAGACATGCAAGAAGTAAGAGTGAGGAGACAAATGGAGAAGCTAAACGAGTGTAAGTCTTTCTTTTTTTCTTACCACTTTCGCGTACGCAGAGCTCTTCAGCTCCTCGTCTCACCGTGGAGGTTCATTTAACAGCCATTGATGCATGTGCAAGGTTTGATCAGAGTAAAAAATTTAGTCGCTATTGGCGACCATATGGTCACAATGTCGGGCCCGACAGACCACCTAGTTTTCCCGTAATACTAGTCATATCTTTAATGCTGTTGTTTTGTTGTTGCAGGCGACCTCCCAGCCGTGCTATGACCCCATGGAGCAGCTTGACATCATGAAAGGTTGTGAAATGATAGAGACAATTGATGATGATGAGCCTACGGATAGGGATTTGGAGGTATGATTCATCTGGTTCACCTCCCAGGACCCACATTTATTCAGGGCTGGAAATTAACTTGTTTTCTTAGTCACCAGCTGGCGACCAAGTGCAAAAATGTTGTCTGAATATTACTTTTGGTTGCCAGGTGTCATCAAGCTTGAAAAGAGTACCAAAAATATTTGGTCGCCTGCTGGCATCTAAGTTTTAAATTTTAGTCATCTAGTTGTGATTTGTGGTCGCGTCACAATTTCCTGCCCTGCTATCCCATGTGGATTTCTGCCTTTCCCGGCTAGGATCCCAAGTTATATTTTGGGTCCAGAGATGGCTGTGTTGCAAGTGTCTGGTGGGGATTTAGGGTCAGAGAAAGCCTGCTGATGGTATGAGAGATTTTCAATGATTTTGGCACGCGACTGTTTGCACAGAGCTGTCAGAACGAGCCGGCGACTGCTGGACATTTTTAAATCGCCAGCTACTTTTTTGCGATAATAGAATTGTCATTGTTTGCAATAATGAATAATAACATAAAAACTGGAATCCTTTTAAAAATTGTAGTTCCTCTTAAAAATCTCTGCATCAGCATTGGTTTGGCGAGGAATACTAACTTTGTTACATTGAAGCTATGAAATTTGCATGTCAGTCGTGAGTTTTTCTATTGCAGCCGGCTGCTTTTTTGAGCGGGCACCTACAGTACTTGAATTCCCTGCTATCAGGGAACTACTTCAAAACATTGGTGACAGCTCTGTTTGCACGTTTCACTGAGCTCTGAATTCCACATTGATACTTATCTGGGATACCTGCATGGGAGGTCCACAATCCCCAACTGGGATTGTCATGTTCCAGCTCAAACTGTGCTGAAATTGCGAACAAAAACAATAACAAAGGAGTGGCTGACACAGGCTCTTTAAGCCCCCCAAAGGCCGGTTTACGCTGTACGATTTTCGCCTAAGTCTGTCGGATGTGTCATGCTCGTGTCATACCTACGACATGACTAGGCTCTGACCTATACACGCACGTTTTGACGCGTGCAACGCACAAGTCGCTGAGACTATATTTGGCTAAAACATCGTATAATTTTAAAACATTTTTCAAAATCCCACGACATGTTTGGAGTCGCACGCGATTGTCGTAGGTGTGTTGTCAGCTTGAATTTGACGCTACGATCCGAGGTGTAGTCAATTGACGCGAGCATGTCGCGTCAGACAGACGTACGAAAATCGTAAATATAAGTCGGCCTTAAAGAGCCCATGTCAGCCACTCCTTTGTTGTTGTTTTCGTTCGATATTAGAAGACAAATTACGCCTAGAAATCTCAAAATAAACATCTAAAAACAAAGTTTCAGATATTCAATCGAGAACATTGCTCTATATTCTCTAAATCAGCCGATGGAAATGGATGCTTTCTCAGACTTGGTATATTGCTATGCTGTCAAAATGGCGGCTACAGGCTCTTTAATACCTTTTGTGCTTGTTTCGTTGCAGCGTTATAAACACTACATCTTTAAAGGCATCCCCGCCCATGCACTCGCACCCCAGGAACCTGAGGTGATGGAGCGAATCCTGTCCCAGCGCATCCACAACAAACTGATTTCAGACTCGGAACTTGAACCGCTACTCAACAACCTAAAGAACGAGGTGGCAAATGATTATGATCTGAGTGTCAGGAAATCGATAGGTAGGTGGATTAAATGTACAATAGCGCCAGTAAACCAGGGCTGGAAATTAACTTGTTTTCTTAGGCGCCAGCTTGCGACCAAGTGTAAACAACTGGTCGCCTGAACACTTTGGTCACCTGTGTCATCACGCTCGAAAATAGTACCAAAATATTTGGTCGCCAGGTGGCGCCCATTTTTAGTCGCCCAGCCCTGATTTGTCGCAATTTCCAGCCCTGGAAACGTTTACACTTTCTCCTAACATTTGCAAGCAGTACACGCATTGTGTTCGCTAACTGTTGCTAACTTGTCGTTCGCAAAATGTTCGCAGGCTTTTCTCGAACTGTTTGCAATTTTGTGGTATTTTGGGTTTTAATACCTTTAGCAAACAGTTAGGTTCTTCTTCTTCTTCTTCGATTTCCCTTTTCTAGGGGTTTGTCCCCACTAGGGTGTGTCCATTTTATCTAATAGACACTTGGAATGCTGTTCTGTCCATCATTATTCTCCTTATCTGTCGTGCATCCTTTCCCAGGTGTTTCTCTAAGCCAGTCCATTTTGAGGCATGTTCATCAAAAATAATTTGTTTTCGTATGTCCTGCTTAGAGCTGATTTCGTATGACTGTGAAAAGTGCCGCGACCAAGTTTGCCGCGCCGCGACCGTGACCGTGACCGTGACCGTGACCGTGCCGCGACCGTGCCGCGACCGTGACCGTGCCGCGACTAAGCGATTTCATTCCGTATCTACAGCAGGCCGGGATCCGTGCCGCGACAGCGACTTTGCCGCGCCGCGTCGCAGCACTTTTCACAACCATACGAAATCTGCTCTAGTGTGATACCTGGGAATAAAAGTAAAAAAGTAAAGTAACCAGCCTGGCGTTCTGGGTGGGCTTCCTGTGGTAAGACATGCGTGACGTGACGTCACATGAGACCCTCTCCTCGACCCCTTGTGACATTCGCCAAATCCAAGATGGCGGATGCCACGCCCAAATCTTGCACAAATAACAAACGACGGCGAATGGAATATATTTAAATATGCTTGGTTCGCTTAGGGGCCGACCATTTAACTGTTGAGGGGGGGGGGGGGGGGCTTTTTTGTCGGTGCAAGGTTTTTTTTTCTACCTCTGTTAAGCGGTGAGAATTTTTTTCCAATAAAAAAGAAGGGTTTTAGTCATAATTTTGCTGTGCAGGAAATTTAAAAAAAAAGCCCCCCCCCCCCCCCCCCCCCCCCCCCCCCCCAAAAGTTAAATGGTCGGCTAAAAAGATAGGGGTAGGTTTTCGTCAATTCGGGGTAGATTTTGGCGAATTGCGGGTGAGCTCGGCCAATGCTCATGCATCCTCACGGTTCATCTTCGAGCACAGGAAGCCCACCCATAACGCCAGGGACTAGGTTATAAAGTAACAATATTTGACGTGAATAACAGTGATAATTCAACTGACAAACCTGAGGTCCACGGTGCAAAGCTTTTCCCCTTCTGCCATCAGAACTCCGGGTGAAAGGTTTTCAAAGCTATAAGCAAGCTACTCGCAACATAGATAAGTCGATACGGCTGGTCGGTCCGGAGTTCGAAATCAGGACCGTACGCACAGTACTGCCTTAAACGGCCACGTCACTGGGTGTATACACTGGGAAAAGCTGAATTTCCCATGGTAGAAAAATGGGAAGTGTTCGGATTTCCCATGGCTATCCAATTCAGCTTTTCCCATGGATGAGCTTCTGAAATTTCCTGTGATAACAACAGTAATTTTTAAAAGGTCGCCCTCCGTGAATCATATCAAATAAAAACAAAAATTATTTCGTGGCTGGCTGTGTCTTATGGGAGCAAGTGACGTTGTATGTATGTGCAATCAGGAAACATTCACGAACATACTGGCCCGATTAATATGATGGCGTTTAAGACTAGTTTTCATATGTCGGGAGCCGTCGGGAACGATCGGCGATCCGTGGTTTCCCGACCATCCCCATCAATCCCATTCTTATGAAAACGCATATCGGGAATTGTCTGCGACATCGGCGATTGACTGGGATGCGATCGGTTTCTACTTTCCCGATCGCATCGTCGCCGACCGTCCGCGAAGCCGTGTTTTCATATGTCGGGAACTGACTGGGATGGTTGGGAAACAGGCCATCGCCGATCAGTCCCGACATATGAATACCATTAGAAATACGGCATGGCCACGTTCTTTTGGACACCAGACTTGGGTGTTCAGCTCAGCTGCACCAAGAGCTTTGAAAAGCTTCAAAATACTGTTTTCTTTTCTAGTGGACTACATCTTGAAGGACCCTACTGAGAAAAGTAGATTACACATCACACGTACTCCACAGCCTTTTGCACAAAGGTGGGTTATGGGTTATTAATTCTGACGTCATCCCGTTATCAGTATTCCAATGCCAGTATTATGACGTCTTCTCCTTGTTATTATATCTCATTCTGACGTAATATCATTAACAATGCCATTATCCTGACGTCATCCAATTGTTATTATATCTCCTTCTGACGTAATATTATCACTAACAATGTCATTATTTTGACGTCATCCCATTGTTACATCTCATTCTGACGTAATATTATCGCTAACAATGTCATTATTCTGACGTCATCCCATTGTCATTACATCTCATTTTGACGTAATGTCATCATTAACAATGACATTTTTCTGACGTCATCCCGCCATTGTTATTACATCTCATTCTGACGTAATATGATTATCATTAACACTATGCCATTATTCTGACGTCATCCCATTGTCATTACATCTCATTTTGACGTAATGTCATCATTAACAATGACATTTTTCTGACGTCATCCCATTGTTATTACATCTCATTCTGACGTAATATGATTATCATTAACAATGCCATTATTCTGACGTCATCCCATTGTTATTACATCTAATTCTGACGTAATATGATTATCATTAACAATGCCATTATTCTGACGTCATCCCATTGTTATTACATCTCATTCTGACGTAATATGATTATCATTAACAATGACATTTTTCTAACGTCATCCCATTGTTATTACATCTCATTCTGACGTAATATGATTATCATTAACAATGCCATTATCCTGACGTCATCCCATTGTTAGTACGTCGTACCATAGAGTCCTAAAGTGATGACGTCACGAAAAAAAACTAATTTTTGTTTTAGCAATGTTTGTCCCTTAATTTGTAATGGGCATATCGAATGAAAGCTACACCACCAAAATACAAAAAAATGAGGCAAATCGGTTGCAACGCGACCGAGATATGGCCCGCTTTCCAAACAGTTTTGAACTGTGTCCAAAATATAGTGATTTGTTAAAGAAAATTATCTATTCGATTCACCTCATTTTTTGCATGCAACGCTCTTTGGAGTTGGTCTTTCATTATTCGTGGACAAAATCTGACATCCGAAGAAGGAAAGCAGACAGTGAAATGTTGTTCTTTTTTCTTCCGTCAAGGTTTCATTAGCCGTATTCACACTACAGACGGAAAACTCGTCTGAGACGAGTTTTTCGCCCGGACGGAAAACACGTCTTAGTGTGAAACCGGGAAGAGACGGATTTTTGACGGGAAATCTTAGTGTGAAACCGGGACGAGACGGAGTTTTGACGGAAAATCGTCTGAATTCATATCAGTCGGAAAACTCGTCAGACGAAAAACCCGTCATGACGAGTTTTCCGTCCTCTAGTGTGAAAACGGCTACCGTATTTACCGGTATATAAGACGCACTTTTTTCACACCAAAATGACCTTCAAAATCGGGATGCGTCTTATACACGGATCATCGCTTTTTGAAATTTGCATAACAACCAAACAAAAGATCCTTTACAAATTGACTGATTCATGATCGCATTGTTCAGTTGCCAATAAAATAGCTAGGATTTCAATCCGTGAAGTCTGCCAGCAGGCGTTTTGTTTGCAAAAATCTCGGAGTTCGTAGTTGCGAGCGCCATTTTGGATTTTGTCACTCGGCCCAGGTCACACGTCCAAAAATCCAAGATGGCGCTCGTTCGCGTTCGCGACTTCGATCTCCAGGATTTTTGCTATAAAAACAGCCTGAAAACGCCTGCTAATGGCTACAATGTGTAGATATTTTAGCACAAGTATTTAAATTTGCGTGAAATCGTGTGTAGCACAAGATTTTTCTCAAACAAACAAATAAAATGAAGAAACCATTGGAATTTTTTACCGGTGAGTAAGGTAACTTACATATCACTTTTGTCCTGTTTTTATTGTCATCGACCACTTACTGCGAGTCTGTTTGTCGAGGGATTTCTTTCTAGCAGTGCTGTTGCACACAATACAAATTGAAAATCTTTAGAAATTGATTTTTTCGCCAAAGTGACCTCAAAATTCAGGGTGCGTCTTATATACCGGTAAATACGGTATTCATTTTACCCCAAACAATTTCTATGTTACCTGTAGAACAATCCGCGCTCCCGTACCCTGGCATTCTCCTTATCGACAGTCATGGGAGATGAACGCCAAGAACCTGTTTATTACGAACCCTGTAATGATGGACATACAGAACCTCTGGTATGACAGGTAAGACCCTCAACCTGTCTAAAGGCCAGTTTACACTTGCAATTATTATTGCATTTGTCGCGGCGATTTTGCTCACTCGAGTTGCAAATCCAACTCTCTTGTGTGAACGAGATACAAATCCGGTGCGAGTTTTTGTGTTCTCTTTTCTTCATATCGCATCAAGCTGTAAAGAGTTTCGAAGATGTTTGAAATCTCCGCGACATCGCGCGACAAAAATCGCTGCAGATCGCGCCGAGTTGCTCCTAGTTTGCATTGGCGATTTTGAGTTGAAACGTGAATTTGCTTGTCTGAGTGTTTTTAATAAGTGTGACGTCATCTGTGCGCAGCGCTATACACAAATTACTGCTGTGCAGTTAACAATAATGTGGGGTGCTATGCACTACAGTATAGAGCAGATTTCGTATGACTGTGAAAAGTGCAGCGACAAAGTTGTGCCGCGCAGCGACCGTGACCATACCGCGACGACCGCGATTTCATTCCGTATCTACAGCAGAGGTTCCGTGCCTCGCCTTGTCGCGTTACTTTTCACAGTCATACAAAATCTGTTCTACATATGTGCGCCAGAGAACCAGGCCATTGCACCGTTAAACAATTCTCTACTCGTACGAAGAGTATTCTATAAATAACTGTACTGCTCTCCCTTTTACAGATTTTCTCAGGCACGGTTTGTTCATGGTGAAGAACTGTTCGCATCTGGTCTACCTGTTCCCCCGAGTGAATTCGAGGCGCTCGTCAAGAAACAGTGTGCACAGACGCGAGAGTTTCTGAAAAAGACGTAAGTGGGAAGTTGAAAATGACGTTTGTCGTTGTTTCGCGCTTCGTATTTATTTCAGAATAGTGGGTTTGTAGGCTAGAAAATTCAATGCAAAATCGAAATTCATCAAATCGAAAATATTTCACAAAACGATTATACTTGGGGATATGAAATTTGTCTTCTCGTGTTCAAATTTGATATCTCATTCGTTCGCTAAGCTCACTCGTGAGATGTCCAAATTTGAGCAGTTGAAAAGAGCTCTTGCCATCTCAAGTCTAGAAAGAGCATTCTATAACTTCGCTTGATTTAAAGCTATACAGTCGAAGTTTAATGCCATATCCCCGCGTCCATTTATTATTCTATATCTATCTATCTTACAAATTGTACTCCTTATCTCTCTACTCTCTAGTTGGATTCCCGAGTGTGCTCAGCTTCTCTATACCGGCCGCTCTCACTGGTCGCACTTGGTGCCTAGTAGTGATGGCGAGTCCACTATTCTAGTACAACAGTTCTTCTCGTGTGTAGCGGCGCTCATGTCTATACAGCTCAGGAGTATGGTCATCAACTCGCTCATGGACTTCGTCGACTTTCTTAATCTATACAAGGTGAGACAGACACACGGGGGAACTCAGGCGTATAGGCCGTTATCACGCAAAATTAATTAATATTATTTAAAAGTTATCAGAAAATGAAATCCAGTTTTCAATTCTACACATCCGTATTAGTAAAATTGCAAAGTTTCAAAGAAATTACTTGAAAACTGGCTGAGATATAAACTTTCAAAACTTCGTATTCTGGCTTACTTTTTACAAAGAAATGTATGGGCAAATACGTCAAGTCGAGGCTGGACGGACATCCATGCCCGTCCAGTCTCGTTTCGATATATTTTCCCATACATTTCATGCCAAAAAATAAGCCAGAATACGAAGTTTTGAAATTTCACATCTCAGTCAATATTCAAGCAATCTTCGCCAAACTTTGCAATTTTACTAATAAGGATGTGTGGAATTGAATACTGGATTTCATTTTCTGATAACTATTAAATATTATTAATCAATTTTGCGTGATAACGGCCTATTGAACGTTATGGCACGTTTACACGGCTGCGATTTGATTTTTACGTCGATCGGCGACGTCACATTTGCGACATGTGAACGTGCGTTTTTTTGGCACTGCGCTCATTTCAATCAACCAATCATGCGTGTTTAGTGATCATCACGTGCTCACCCCGTGATAGTGGTTTTACTTGGCTTGTGATTGGCTTACGAGGAAGCCATTCAGCAGCAGAAGTGTGTTTCTCTTGTCGTGATTGGCTAGGTGTATTTGGTCTTACTACAGTCATCGGAAATCAGGGCCCGACATTAGCTTTTTTCGCTAGGCACCATTGGCGACTAATTAAATAATTTAGTCGCCAAAATGCAGAGAATTTAGTCGCCATTGTTGGGCGATGGAAATTCGCTCTATTTGTCAGTTTGTTAGGCAGCGCGTTTAGTCTGAATAAGTCGCGCGTTGATAGCTGTGCATACTCACATTATAAACGCACGGCAGATGCAATGCTATTTTATAAAAGCTACGGGTCGTGAGTTTCAAAGTGTTTTTCCAGCATCGCTCGTGCGTTTATCACATTATAAACCACGGAAATCTTATTTAAATGTGGAAATGCCTGTAATACCCTTAACTGGCGACCACCAGTCAGCTAAAAAAGTCAGGGGAAAAACGTATTTTCGGACGACGTATTTGATTTTAGTCGAATCATTCTATTACCTTTTCAGGACGGCAACGACTTTGGCGAAACCTATTCAGACCTGAAGTACGTCTTCGGGGAGGTAAGGCATTAATATACCACTAACCTGGTATTTAAATACAAAACAGGATCGTGCTGACAATTCCGGCGTTCAATAAATGCATAGGTCATTCCATAAATGCATAAGTCATTCCATAAATGCATAGATCATTCCATGAATGCATAGATCATCCCATAAATGCATAGGTCATTCCATGAATGCATAGATCAACCCATGAATGCATAGGTCATCCCATAAATGCATAGGCCATTCCATACATGCATAGGTCATTCCATAAATGCATTGTTCATTCCATAAATGCATAGGTCATTCCATAAATGCATAGGTCATTCCCCAAATGCATAGATCATTCCATAAATGCATAGGTCATTCCATAAATGCATAGATCATTCCATAAATGCATAGGTCATTCCATGAATGCATAGGTCATCCCATAAATGCATAGGTCATTCCATACATGCATAGATCATTCCATGAATGCATAGATCATTCCATAAATGCATAGGTCATTCCATAAATGCATAGGTCATTCCATAAATGCATAGGTCATTCCATAAATGCATAGATCATTCCATAAATGCATAGGTCATTCCATAAATGCATAGGTCATTCCATAAATGCATAGGTCATTCCATAAATGCATAGATCATCCCATAAATGCATAGGTCATTCCATACATGCATAGGTCATTCCATAAATGCATAGGTCATTCCATAAATGCATAGGTCATTCCATAAATGCATAGGTCATTCCATAAATGCATAGGTCGTTCCATAAATTAATAGGTCATTCCATAAATGTATAGATCATTCCATAAACGTAAGGTCATTCCAGAAATGCATAGATCATTCCATAAATGCATAGGTCATTCCATAAATGCATAGATTATTCCATACATGCATAGGTCATTCCATAAATGCATAGGTCATTCCATAAATACATAGGTCATTCCATAAATGCATAGATCATTCCATAAATGCATAGATCATTCCATAAATGCATAGGTCATTCCATAAATGCATAGGTCATTCCATAAATGCATAGATCATTCCATAAACGCATAGGTCATTCCATAAATGCATAGATCATTCCATAAATGCTTAGGTCGAACACTTGCTCTGCCCATCACATATTAAACAAGACTAAAACCTGTCACCTTGGATTAGTCCATAGTGGCAAACAGTTTATATACCCTTAATAAGTCCAGTCACGCATGTTTCCACGAATGACGTCAAATTTATTCTTTTGAAATGTGTCCAGTAGACCAGAAATTGAAAAGAATAAATTTGACGTCATTCGCGGAAAACATGCATGACTGGACTTATTAAAAGGGTCTATACTTGAATCCTGCAAACTTCTTTTTCTGTTTGTAGATCATGGTTGTTCAGTTACGTATCGACGGCGCCAAGCTGATATTCGACCCTCCGTTCAGGGAAATACGGGACATTATGCTACGACTTCTCACCGAGATCGTAAAGAGTGCTGAAGACCTACCTCGGGTATGTAAACCTTGATTGAATTTAAAGCAAGCTTAGAAAAGCTACGAATTCTTGTGTGCGCAATAAAGAGTACGGCTTGCACGGAGGAAACTTGGCAAGTAACTTGTGCAAAAACGTTTCCTCGGAGTTTGAGAACAAAAAATCCGGAAGATGGCGACGGGTCTCCATGAGCGTGTTTTGGTCGCGGGCAAAATAGCCTCGGGCGCTTCTTCCGAGTCTCTCTGCACTAGGTAGACATGTTCCCATAAAATGGAAAAAAAGACTTGCGCTAGAAGCTCCTCCAAAACTTATGACTGAAATGCAAAAAAAAAGCAGGTAGTTTTACGTCGAGCCTTCGGCTAGCGGAAACGAACGGAGTAAACAAACAGCAACAAACAAAAATAAACAAACAAAAACAAACAAAAAATAAACAAACAAACAAAAACAAACATACAAAAACAAACAAAAAAATAAACAAACCGAAAAATAAATAAACAAAAACAGACACTTTTCTGACACTGATTGGGACAACTCTAATACAGGATTATTACTCGTGACGATACCTGATCTGCCTAAATGTTTTTGTTTTACTGCAGGTAGAGACAGAGTTGTTCCCGGACATGCGGGACAGAAAACTACCGCTGCGCTCTGTAGCCGTGGAAGAAATGCTTGTACAAGACTACATGGATCGAGCAGTGGATGTATTCAAACATAACACTGTAGGCCCTCAGAAGTAAGTATTGTTATCGGTTGTGGTGCCTGTGAAACTGATACCACTTAGCGTTCGCCAAAAGAGGTGTCTGCGCGCTCAAGCCAAACATTCCATGCTGATGACGTATTTAAAAGAATTACGCAGTCAGTTTGACTAAATGTTATTTAATTATCGTAGCAAACAAAACATTTAATAGTAAGGAGTCGAAATAATATGAAAAACGATGCAAAACGAAATGCAACACATTTAGTAGGCAGATGGAGACGTAACAAAAGTTTATCTCCAGCTTTGAATAAGCCAACCCATTATCGTCTTCATTCTTTACCTTCTAGGTACCTGAACACGTACAAGAAGTACCAGGATCTACTGAACAACAAGGCCGAGACTGATGTGTTAGCGTTCCTACAGGACGACCCTGTGCTTCTTGATCTCTCCAAGGTTTGTGCCGTCTAATTTTAGACTACGAGTTCGAGTCTTCTATGAGTCAATAGATAGTTAACGAGACGCGTAGCTCGCCGAGTTAACTATTTGACTCATAAAAAACGAGAACGAGTAGTCTAATTGTTGAGTAGAAACCCACTAGCATACTAACTTCAAGTTTTGCTAAAACGTAATTATTTTCATGGTTTTTTAAAGTTTTACGCTAGCGTTTACGCTACTCACTTTCAATTACGTGATAGATAGCGAGTAGCGGAGCCAATCAGATTGCAGGATTCGTGATAGTATGCGAGTGGGTTTCTACTAATGTGCATTAGTCAAATCACACTAGTAGTCTATTGTAAATGCTGCGTTCTGATTGGTTGAGCTACTAGTAGGCTATAAGTATAGCCTACTAGAAGCGAAAAGTGTCGGATTAAAAAACGATTTTGGCTATACACTGATTGACAAAATAGTTTGATCTAAATAATATCTTGTTTCAGAAAATCGACGCCTTCCAGAGCCTTTCGAGTGAGATCGCGTCTCTCCACATTACAGTTCCTCTGAACATGCTGTGTCTAAATTGTCATGAGGTGAACCAAGAGCTTTCTGCACGAGCTGCTAAACTAGCTGAGGCCATGATCCACTATGTGGTGGACCAGAACAGAGATAAAAACAGGGGGTAAGTATTGTTATGTTAAAGAGCCCTTGTCAGCCACTCCTTTGTTATTGTTTTCAGTCGATATCAGACAACGAATTAACGTTTAGAAACCCTGAAATAGTCTTCTAAAAACAAAGTTGTATTATTCATTTCTCGAATTCAATCGAAAATATTGCACTACATCCCCTAAATCAGCCGATGGAAATGGATGCTTTCTCTGTCTCGGTATATTGCTAGGCTGACAAAATGGAGGCTGACAGAGGCTCTTTAACCATTATCTCGGGAGATTGCGCAGGGTATCGTCTTATACTTAGCCGACGAGGGATGCAGCCCGGGTTTGCTACAAAAGCGAGCAGGATAATGGTTTTATTATTAAGCACATCGATAGCTTTTGACGAGCGCAACACATCGAGTTTCGCTAAGATGACAGATAGGCAGGATATATATCGTGCAAAATACGGTTGTTTAAGTCTCATTGACCGTATTTGCGAAGTGCATCGATGCGAAGAAAATAATTGGTGATTGTGCAAATTTTAAATGACATGTACACCTAGCCAATCATGAGCGATCATGAGCCAATCATGAGCGTTGCTGCTTAATGGCTTCCTCGTCAACCAATCACAAGCCAAGTTAAACCACGATCACGCGTTGCGCACGTGCCTGTTTTAGCCAAGCCAAGTAAAAACACTATACACAGCTGCGTTTAGTTGATTGATTGATAGAAACCAACGAGAATGCAAAGAAACGGAAATGATGACGATGTTGTTGATGGTTTTCTATCCCGCAGTCTGTGCCGTCAGTATGATGAGATATCAGACAAGGTACAGGAGATGCCTGACAACACGAAAGACCTGGTGACCTTGACGCAGTTTCTGGAGAATGCCAGCACGGTACAGGTTGTCAGTCTACAGTCCCAAGTGGACGAGGCCGGCGAAAGACTTCTCTTCCTCTTGGACTATGCGACTCTACCTTGTAAGTCGGGCACACTAACTATAACTACACGTGAATTTGTGTATGTGGTGCGGCAACGTGGTCCACGCGCCAGAGCTAGCGTCCAGGAGAATTGAGGAAATCACTTTCAAAGACCATTCCATTCCATTCCATTCCATTCCATTCGTTTTTTATTTTGTTTCATTTCATTTTTTCCTGAACTTTCGAGAGTCCAATGCCGCCTCCCCTGAAAAAAAATCCATCTCCGTCTGTGGTGTAGAAAAGTGCACAGCACTTGCTCCTCCAGGAGAACAAGAAGAAACCCTTTCATTTGGAAGTTGTCTTACATATGTTTTTCGACAAGCTGTGATTTGATATTGACAAAAATAAACGCAGGCTTTCTTGTTAGTCATCAAAATTATAATTTTATGAAAAAAAGAATTTTTTTCGAATTTGGAAAAAGGTAGAAGAACTGCTGTTTATTTGATATATGTTTGCACCTTAATTCAGATGAAGACATCAAACTGAACAGCACGGTGTTCCACTGGCCCGAACACATTCAAAAGATCTTCGAGCTCAGCAAGAACAGAATCGGTCACCGCAAGGATCTGGCCATGGACGACCTCAAAAGCAGGTCAGTGTACTAGTAAGAGAAGTGACATTTGAAACGATAAGTTTTAAAATGGTCTCATCAAAATTTGATTTGGGGTCCTGTAACCGCTTTGGTCTAAATTCGAGGTCCTACAGGGCTCGAAATTAAGAAATATTCAAAGTCATAATTTTACGCCCTGTACCAACATTTTAGGAGTAATTCATCAAAAATCTAGGCGTAAATCCACTAGGAGAACACTGTAGAAACTGAAAACACAGTCGTTATTTTACGCCTAAGTCTAAAACGTTAGCCGTAAAATGAATTTTTTAGGCGTATTTACGCCTGTATCGGGCGCAATTTCGAGCCCTGCCCTACGAGTTCTAGTTGTAGCTTGAATTTCAGGCTTCGCTCTCGATCGTACCTCACTTTGGGAAAAGAAACGTTTGAATTCACCACGAGGTTTTCTCATCCATTATTAACAACTGCCAAGCACAAACGTGTGTTTCTGACAGCGTTTTGAAGACAACGCACGTCGCCTTCTTCAACGGTTGTGACGCCTGGGTGTTTGACTCGGAACGTTTTGCACTCGTTCCTCTTTGGTTGGAGCGTGTGTTGTCACTTTAATTCTTTTTTTCTCTTTGTATGTAATGTAATATCATGAAAACTGATCGTAAAAATATGTTAAATAAAAAATTAAATTAAAAGCGAAAAATAAAAAAATAAATAAATAAATAAAACCTGTGTTGTCATGGAATCGTAGGCCCGACAAATCAGATTCTGCTGATCGAATTTGTGTCAGTAATTACTTAATGCATGAGAAACTCTCGTAGTGAAAGTAGGCATGGTAAAGTACGATGGAGAGCCAAGGGATGGCTACTCCATCAGACTATCCTAGTTACGGATGGCCTAATAATGTTTTGACGTGCACATTTCTTTGCAGAGTAAAAGCTTCGAGGATAAGCTCAACGGTTACAACAAGGAGGTAGAAGCCTTCAGAAAGAAAGAGGTGAGGATTGTGCTACGTCACTTCTTCGTGGCAAAATGAAAATAGATTGTAATATAGATTTAGGCCCTGGCTGAAGTCGGGGTACCCAATGAGACTTGATGACGTCACTGATGACGTCACATTACATGACCTTGTTGTTGCATGGTCCTTAGCAACTTTGTCAAAGTTTGGTCATTATTATTAAAGGGGCTGTGTCACGGTCATTTGAATAAATGTGTAAATACAGCTCTAAATTTGTATGTAATCATCCCTAAATCACTTATATTACTTGGTATTAGCCTAATAGGCAATTTAGCGGCAATACTCCCGATTTACAAGCAAAACGGGCTATTTAACAAGCCTAGACAAGTATTTTTGCTATCCATCAGTTATTTGTACGTTTTTTACATCACCAAAAGTGTGCTAAAATCGTGACACCGCTCCTTTAATGCCTAGGCTCATTGTTGCTATTTAATAAACCTAGACTAGTATTGTGACTATCCATCAGTTATTTGTATGTTTATTACATCACCAAAAGTGTGCTAAAATCGTGACACAGCCGCTTTAAGGTGTTTTTTTTTGTGTTTATTGATTATACGTCACGCCATTTGATTAGGAATTTTGCATCCCCTATCTTGGTTCGTGTTACGTTGTCTTGCCCTCGTTCACGCGATATGGAAGTGTTTCCCCATATACACATAGCGCTAATGACGTCGGACCTCTAAATCTAGACAGTTTTGTCTAAGTTCGGTTGTGTTACCACCTTTCCTTCATTACGGGGTTGACTTTCGGTCCACGGGGTTGTCTTTCGCGGTTCTACTACCTTCCAATCTCGGCTGCGTTTCCAGCGTGGTCTGTCCTGGTAGTGTAGTGAATAACACGTCGGACTAGTATACCGAAGCAGTGAGGTTCGAATCCCACTCAGGACAATTAACTTTTTCTCATATTATCTTAGCTGGCTTGTTTCTCTATCTCATTTTCCGGAGCATTTATGTTCTGGCTCAGTCAGTGCCTATGTTATTGATATTTTAGTATAGGGTATACGTTCGTTGTACGTTTTCTTATGTATGACGGCGCGAAGCATCTTAATAATACTTTCGCTGCAAGGAAAATGATCCCAAGTGACATTTGCATACTTGCTCATTCTAGATCATGGCTGTCGAGGAGATGAAGAAGAACGTGGAGAAGCTGGACGAGTTGGGAGCCTCTCTGGACGCAGCACGTGATGAGTTCATGGTATGCACGTGATCACCTCATGCTGTCTCTCATATCCTCGTGCTATTCACGTGATTATCATCATCATAATAATAATAGTTTATTGTACCACTCTCGCAGAACAAAGTCTGAATTACAACGGGGTGTCAAATAGCATGGCATTCTAGTCCTGTTATTTTTAGTGAGTGGCACTTTTATCACGAATCGTCCTATCATTAGGGACTGTTCGTTAATTACGTCGCAGGGGGGGCTGGTGGTTTTTTCTGCTTGTAGGTTTTCTGAAAACTTACCCCCGTACAAAAAAAGTAGTTTCAATTTCTACCCCCTTCGAAAAACGGGTATTTGAAATTTGACCCCCCTCCCTTGCGCGCTAATCCAAAGCTAGTATCAGTCTCCTATTTTCCAAATGGCGTCTAAAATTAGTACGATTGTTGACGAGGATGTACCGGTAGAACAAGCTCTAAAATGGCAAGAAAAGAGAAGAGAAGTTCAACATCCGGATTCAATACAGTGTTCTGCGTTTCACGCAATCGCATTCAATCTCAATCCTAGCCTGTTGAAAATTTGCATGACACTGAAATGCACCCCCCAAAAGTTTCGCGTGTTCTAAAAATGTACCCCCAAATTTTTCGACGTTCTGCAAAATTTACCCCCGCCCCCCCTATAAAACCACCAGCCCCAACCCCCCCCCCCCCTGCGACGTAATTAACGAACAGTCCCTTATATGCTTCAAAGTCACTGACGATACAAGATAGCAGAAATGCTGGGAACTCGTAGCGTTCTTGATCGGTGTATTTTGATAGACAACTTGGCGGTTTCTTCCGCCATTTTGGATGAGGTGCAAACGGACTGGACGAGTGCAGTCAAGCAACATAAACAGTAAGACGGATGAGTCGGGAAGGAAGCGTTTTTGGCCCGATTTCTACGAAAGGCAGTTAATAAGCTAGTAGTTAAAAATATTTTAAGTTGGATATGATGGTCAGCATTTGAATAAAAATTAGGTTTCACCCCACAAATTCATATCCCATCAGAATAATAATTATTGTGTTGGGCAATGACTTTCTGGGGTGGCATCTTCTGCTGGCATTCGATATTGTATGACAAGATGTCCGAAGGCTTTGTTATTTCTGTGACGCATGCGCATAGAACTGTGCTCGGAATTGCATTGTGACGACATTGCCTGATCGCATTTTTTCCACACCGTGGAGGTCGAGAACCCTACCATGTAAAGACCCCCTTCCAATGGAATTTCCAGAAGTCCTCAACACTTCCCTGCCCTGGAATTTGAACACCCCCTTCCTTTAAATTTCCATTTTGCCGAAACACTCCCTATTCCAAAGCTTAGACAGATCCCACCCCCTCGGAATTTCCAGGATTTCCCGTGGTTCTCGACCCCTCACCTAGAAATTTCCAGGGCTCTGTAAACGTAGAACTTTTAAACGTTTCTGGCTGGATAACTCTTTTGTGTAAAACCATTTATTCAAGAACGGATTAACAAATACTAAGTTTGCTTGAATGCGACACAATGACAATAATCTTTGTAAAAACGATAATCTTTGTTTGTATCTCTGTAGGATTTAAACACGGAAGAAGAGCTACTCCAGTGGGAACCAACTCAATTCCCGATCCTGCAGTCCATGATGGCCTACAAGGAACCGTACGAGAAACTCTGGCGTACTGCACTAAGCTTTCACAACAAACACGAGGCATGGCTCAACGGTGAGTTTACACACCAATGAGATGTTCGGTTCCAAAACCCATGCACCAGATCACCTGTCCAAATGCGCAACTCGTGTAAATAGTTTCGGTACTATAGAAAGACTCTTTATTATGCATAAATATCAAACTCATCAATAATTAATCAAGCTTAAACAAAGAAAATTATAATAATGATCAAACTCATCAATAATTCATCAAGCTTAAACAAAGAAAATCATAATCGTAATAAAGTGGTCAAAATGTTGTGGACTCACGAGGCGCTATAAATGCGGAGGAGGTTTGGATACGCGATGTTAATTTGTATAGATTTTTGAGATTTGATTCCTTCATTTTCTTGTATGAAACTATGTGAAACACTATAGACGCTATATTTAAGGCCCATCGCCATCTGTCATCCTTTGCGAGCTTGGGTTTTTGTTTTGAATTGCTATCTTGCACCTTTTAAGAATTATCGCAAGAACTTGGATGTAGTTGACTAAAAAATTTTTTTTAGCTCTGAAAAAAACTGACAAATACTTGACAAAAACTGCATAAAATGGCAAGATCAAAACAGTTTGTTTCGACTATCGCTATAAGGAACATTTTCTGTTATCGAGAAAGTGTACCTCGGCAAGCAAAGGATTGTGGTTGGCGATGGGCCTTTAAAAAGATCCGTTTTGTCTCGTTTTCTTAATCCACTTTTCAGTGTTGTCTGTCTCGTGTTTGATGTATAGCATACCAACTCAAATGAAATAACAGGATATTTTTCGGGCGAAAACGTGATTTCTTCACATGCGAAATTACCATGTTATGTGATAGCTTCATATGCGAGGATAGTATACAGTGGTCTGTGCTCAATACTCTATTTACTTAAATAAAATGCCTATTGTTTCATCTTCACCAATGTTTATATAGTAATCTGAGCAATGCCTGACCGTACCTTTAAGTACGATACTCCGTAGCTATTAGTTATACTATAGAGCGGATTTCACATACTGTCAAGACTTGTTATGTAATTGCGATCGCTTTGCGTTCTCATTGGCTACTCGTTTTTCTCAGCCAATCAAATTCTGTAGTAAATACAATTGTGTAATTACCTAGTAATTGGTTCGGCTTGCAATTGGCTGAGAAAAAAGCCATTTAGGAGCAAGTAGTGATTTCTCTCAATTCTGATTGGCTAGTGATCCTCAATTGCAATTGTTTTCACGACAGTCATCTGAAAACCGCTCTAATGCTCTCTTTAGGTCCATTTACTGATATCAACGCCGAGGAAGTCGAAGAAGAAATCGGAGGAATGTTCCGAACAGTCATGAAACTCAGCAAGACCTTCGGGGATTCTCCGGCTCCGCGTCGGGTTGCCGAGAGCGTTCGAAGTAAGATCGATAAGTTCAAGGTTCACCTGCCATTATTACAAGTCATCTGTAATCCGGGTCTACGAGACAGGCATTGGGAGCAGGTTAGTGTCACGTGCATAGATAACGGCACAATCAACTGCTTGTTGGTTAGAAAAATAGGACAACCACGGGTACATGGTCTTCGGTGTAAAGAACCACGAGGACGCGGGGGTGACCACCCTCAGTGAGAATACATACAATACTGGCCCACACACTCAAGATTGTAAAATAAAATAGCAGGCCTCCCCTATAAGGATAAGAAACATCCTAATGTAATCGATTTATGGATGAAGTGGTGTAAAAAAAACAGTAATAAGTAAGTAAAGCCTTTATTTAAAGAGGCTAGCACGTAATAGCGACAATACACTAAGACCACACGAGACCGGTACAAAACCGGACCGGTACAATTCTGGTACGTTTCCGTCTGTTCATACGGTACCGGGACAATTCTGGCACGTTTTGCAACAATGTTCACACGGGACCATGCACGCCTAGCCGTGCCAAAATCGGTCCGGTACCGCAGGTCCCGTGTGAACGCGCGACCGTACCAGAATTGTACCGGTCCGTTTTGTACCGGTCTCGTGTGAACGGGGTCTAATAAACTTTACTCTTTACTCCTTATTTGCTGTTGTCTTTGCGCAGATGAGTGAGGTCGTTGGATTCGATATCAAGCCTGAAGCTTCCACCTCTTTATGCAACATGTTGGAGTACAACTTACACAAGAGCTTAGACAGGTGAGTTTATTTTACGTATATAAGATCGGGCTTTTATAACATATAGGCGCCCATTTTGCAGCCGAGGACCACTCAATTTACCAAGGACAGCTTCTCGCCTCTGGTTCCACAGAGTTCGCTGTTTCGAATCCGCGCGAGGTTATCATGAGTGAGTTTTATGAGTGAGGTTATGGGAATGATTAGCGGAGCGTATGGGGCTTGTGTGAAGGATTCACGCGGCCCGCAATGGATTGTGGACCGGGTTAAATAAGAGAAAGAAGGAGAGTCATGGCTAGAAGGGATAACTCAAAAGGAGGTGATTAATAGTTCATAGGCTTCACGGTAGAACGAACCTACATGCCATGTGATGCCATGTTATGCTATGTAGCTTCGTTCTATTGTTTATGACTATGAATTATTAATCACCTCCACTGCGAGTATCCCATCTAGCCACGACCAAGAAGGAGTCGCTACTATTCCTTCACTCGTCCCACAATCCATTGCGTTCCGCCTCGCTAACCCTTCCCATAAATCCCTGCGCTCCTTGACTTTTCTACTATAGAGCAGCGATCCTTGACCTACTTAGCGACTGGATACCTGTCTGGAGTGTTAAGGTATCTCGCTGGGCTCTGATGGTTTTGCGATTTTCTTTCCACAAGGCTAAAATACCGTTTCGACCTTGACTTTGCCCGTGACCGATTCGTAAGCGGCTTGAATCACATGCTTTCAGTTGGGTCACGTTTCGCTCTGCTTCTTCAATTCAGACTCGGGTCAGCGAGTATAATCGATCATCAGACCGATCAACCCAACCGCTCCTTGGTTTGAACTCTGAATTGTTTCCCTGCCAACCTCTGTTACTAAGCGCTTGTGCAATGATATTAATTCCAGATTGGAAGAGATCAGTGGTTCGGCAAGCAAGGAGTTTGGTCTGGAGAAGGCGATGGAGAAGATGAAGGTGGAATGGGAGGACATGTACTTCGAGTTCGTACCCTACAGGGACACGGTAGGTAATGGGAGGACATGTACTTCGAGTTTGTACCCTACAGGGACACGGTAGGCGGTCATGCCTTAATCAAGGTTACTCCGGGTCCTAAGATCGCCCAAGATTACGGTGGTCTTAGGACCCGGAGTAGGCCTCAATCAACTACAAAACCTGTTGAAAACAATAGCGACTTGGCACAAATATGAAAATGATTGGGTAAGTTTTAAGGAAACAGCATGGAAAATTTTAATTGAGGTAAACCCATTTAGAATAAGTCAAATTTCTCCCTGGAGTTCAAAACAATGGTACTTTTTATGAGCCCGATTTTGTCAGGGAAGGTGTTGGTGGTGGGACAAAGTACCCTTCCCCACCCACAACTGAGTTTTCATTTTTTTTCTTAAATGATTGTATAGGGGCACCAAATTTTATTGCATAAATGCACTACCTCGTATTATAGAGTAGGATAGTGAGCCTGCCTTTTCATTCTGTTCATTATTTTGCGAGATATTTGCAGGCAAAAATTGGAATTCTTAAAAATTAGGTTGGTGCTCTGGGTCATACACCACCCCCCTAATAGAGTACCATTGTTTTGACCTCTCCCCTAAGTTGTACTTGAACCGCGAATATATTTTTAATCCTTCATCAAAATGACCTCAAATTTTCGCCATATCGTGTTGAAAGCTACCTTTACTAATAAAAGTTGTTATTTTGATCATTGTTGATGTTCCTTTAACTCCTTACTAATATAGCGCGTACTACTTGCCCACGAAAATCGCAAACAACTATAGGAGCCCTTCCCCTCCGCCAGACCTGCAGTCATGGTAACGGTTACCGAACATTACATGCTCATTGTACACTCCATTCACATTTACTGGCCGAAGGTTGACTCTCCATATAGTAAGGAACTGTGACCGAGGACTGGAAATTTGCCAACATCACAGTTTTCAAAACACAGAAGCTGTCATTTACAGCTTGACCTCAAGCCGTGACCTTACTTAATTTAACTTTACTAACTCATTTCTGGTGAACTTGTGTTGTAGGGCGTGTCCATCCTGTCCGCTGTAGATGACACCCAGATGTTACTGGATGATCATATTGTCAAGGCGCAGACCATGAGTGGTTCACCTTTCATCAAGCCGTTTGAGGCCGAAATCAAGGTAACCCTCCCTAGACACCTTAAAACACTAGCTTGTCTGCCCTTTTGCACGAGAGAACCTTGGCTACCATTGTGGATGCTGTTTTTATTGGCAATGTATAGGCGTCCGGTACCAATAGTCAAATAAGTCCTATGGAAAAAAAATGTTCTAAATTGTGGTGTAACCTTGAATCTGTTTCTACATTGACGCACCAAAAAACCTCTCCCAGTCTTAGATCATAGTTTTCGTGCATGTTATAGGAACTGAAAATGTTTTTATGCCTGCGTTGATTTTCATTTGCAGTCTTGGTGTGAGAAGCTGATTTTAATGCAAGACATCATTGATGCCTGGCTTAAGGTAAGGCAAGCAATTAAGACAGGTTATTTTAGAGATTCGATCAATTTTGGCACGGCTATGTCCGGCACGGTCCCTTGTGAACACTGTTGCAAAACGTGCCTGAATTGTACCAGTTCGTTTTTTTTACCGGTCTCGTGTGAACGGTGTCTCAGAAGCCAGAACGCTGATGAAAATCGTAGTATGAATATTTTTCAATTGATCTCAACGTATTTTCCTTCGTAGTGCCAAGCCACGTGGTTGTATTTAGAGCCCATCTTCAGCTCCGAGGACATTATGGCCCAGATGCCTGAGGAGGGCCGTAAATTCGGTATTGTTGATAGCTATTGGAAGGACATCATGAGTGAATCTGTGAAGGACACCAAAGTGTTAGTCGCTACAGGCCAACCAAACATGCTGGGCAGGCTGAACGAGTCGAACCAGCTCCTTGAGGAGATTCAGAAGGGATTGAACGCCTACTTGGAGAAAAAGCAGCTCTTCTTTCCAAGGTATTCCATCGTGACTCTTATTTCCTGTAGAAGATATAGACGTTTTCCGCTTGAGCGGGGCTCCTGTGGGAAACAAGCCACAGGACCCCCACTCAAGCGGAAAAAGTTGTCTGAGGTTCATCCCTTCCCAAGATATATACCTTTTCTCGATGACGTCACACCACGTTACCACGTAGTTGCACCCCCCTTGCCACTTAGATATTTTCACCCAAGTTTGGGTGTCTGAGGTTAGTCCCTTCCTAAAGTATAAACCTTTTCTCGTTTGATGACATTTGGGTTGCATGTGTGACACCAGACGAACGGACGGACGGACGCACAAACCGGAAGTCCATGACAGAATCGGTCCATGCATATACACTTTTCTTTTGTTCCTTCTTCTCCTGCATGTAGCTATGGAGCTCCGCTACGAGGGCGCCGGGAGCTCCGCTATAACGCGCAAGCTTCTGAGCTAGGAAAGTAAATACCTGCAAAAGAAAAACCGGTTAGGCAGAAGAAAATAACTACTTCGACTCGCCTGAGCCAGTAGCAAAACATCCTGCAAAAGAAAAACTTGCAACCTAAATTTTCCCACGAACAAGTATTCTTGTGGGCTTGTTATAAGAAGATTCGGAGCTCCTCTGGTGATAGATTGGAGTAAGCTAGCCTCTTTCCACGCACACATATTTAACAATTATTCGCCGAAGGCGAAGTGAATAGTGGCCACTATTCACTGAGCCTGAGGAGAATAATTGTTTTAGTATATACTACACGGGAACACTCCAAAAAATATCCGAACGACACTAAATGTGGCATTTGCCGACATTTTGTAGCCTCTTTCTGTATGCGTGACGTTTGTCACGCACACATTACGTCAGACTTCACTACAAGCATTCGGCTACTGAACACATGGTGGAAACTTGCTGCTGTTTTAGAGAAGCAAAAACGCTAGAAAACACTTGTTTTAAAACCTTAATATCGACTACGATAAACGATTTAAGTTTTTAGAAGGTTGCAAGGATGGATTCAAGGGATAAATTCGCATTTTGTGCCTTGGATTATGGATTGTGAAACTGCAGAGTTGCTTCGCTGAAAACACTTTGCCTTTGGTCGCCATTTCACCACCGATGGATGACTATATTTTTCAACCTGCTGGCAGAGAAATTCAAGATTCGTTTGGAATATTCAAACAGAAATTTGGGAAATTAACCTCTTCAAACTCTGGGACAACGAGAAAGACCTTGTTCATAAAAAGAGAGACCACTTTAAATACGTTTGATATTGGATGGCTCGTGATCAAGCGAATCAACAAGTCGACGGTAAGCTTAACTGAAATTCTCTCTTAAACTGCACTCAATGACTGGCTTCTACGATTTACTGTTCCTTCCAACCTACAGGTACATGTAAATGTTCGGCAAGTAGATATGTTTTCGACAAAATTGCCTTAATTAATATGTTGTTGTGAATGTATTCGTCTCTCAAAAGTGCCGTGAACTAATCATCGATCTCTGTGATTCCGAAGAACTGAAAAACAAGAACAGCACATTTTCGAAGTTCAAGAAATACATTCTCTCTCTGATTCACCTTGAAAAACTAAAGAGACAACATAAGTTAATTGAGAAGGATTTTTCCGTTGCATTTCGAATCAGATAGTTCCTTTAGAAAGTAAAAATATCCGAACCACTTGCACTCGGGCTTCTCAATCTCGGGATAATGCTTTCGATCTCGGAATATTGTGGCATTATCCCGAGATAGCGAACCAATCAAAACGCGCGATCTATGGAGGTTCCCGTGAAGTATATACTAAATATATATATACCGTTTCCGGGATAAGTTGTCACTGGAATTAGCAACACAGCTTGGTGCGCTAGGGAGTATGGGTAAATATTTATTTGACTTTCTGTAAAATATTAGAAACAAACATGCTTATCAATGTGCTGAAATTTAATGATTTTACCTTTGGTTGTGAAAGCTGTCTGAATTCAGATCAAACACTAGAAGTTTATATGCCCCCATTATCCTTTGCGGTTGAAGCTTAAAGGCTTTTTGGGTGACAACGTTTCTCGGAAACTGTATATATATATTTTTTTGCGATCTAGAATCCCCACAATGTGCCCATATTTTGCAGGTTTTTCTTCCTCTCCAATGACGAACTCCTTGAGATTCTGTCAGAAACCAAGGATCCACTTCGTGTACAACCTCATCTCAAGAAGTGCTTTGAGGGCATCGCTCGTCTGGAATTCACCGATGATCAAGAGGTTGTGGGGATGGTGAGTGCTGAGAAAGAGACAGTGCCCTTCCCGACCAAGATCATTCCAGCTAAAGCCAAGGTAAATTATGTCTTATTATTTCATGCCACTGTCATTCCCTTGTTGTCATATTTCATTTTAATTGTCGTTGTTGTTATTATGATCACTATCTATCATTGTTTTTCTCATTGCCATCATTGCTATTGTCCTCATTGTCATTGTTATTGTAATTTTGCTAATGCCATTGCCATCATTATTAGGGCGGATTTCAGATGACTGCCGTGAGAAATTCGCAATTACTTTTTAATCACTCCTATAGGTTTTATTCAGAATTGGTATAATCACTTGCGATTGGTCTCACAACAGTCTTCTGAAATCTGCTCTGTTGCTGTCATTGTCATAGTCATTGTCATTGTCATTGTTATTGTCATTGCTATTGTCATTGCTATTGTCATTGCTATTGTCATTGTTATTGTCCTTGTTATTGTCCTTGTCATCATTGTCTTTGTAATTGTTATTGTCATTGTCATCATTGTCTTTGTAATTGTTATTGTCATTGTCTTTGTAATTGTTATTGTTATTGTCATCATTGTCTTTGTCATTGTCATTGTCATTGTCATCATTGTCTTTGTAATTGTTATTGTCATTCGCATCATTGTTATTGTCATTCAAATCATTGTTACTGTCATTGTCATCACTGTCATTGTATTGTCATCATTGTTATTGTCAGTGATATCATCGTTATTGTCATTGTCATCATTATTATTGTCATTGTTATTGTCATTGTCATCACTGTCATTATTATTGTCAGTGCAATTGTCATCATAGTTATTGTCATTGATGTCATTGTCATTGTCACCGTCATTGTCATCGCCCTCAAGCATTTGTCTTTACATTTGAATCATTCCCACACTCATTCCTCATAGGGTATGGTAGAGAAGTGGTTAATCCAGGTTGAGGAGGTGATGATTGAGAGCTTGAGGAAGACCGCTGGCGAGGCAGTGAGCGCATACGCCAATACTGAGCGTGGGAAATGGGTCCAGGAATGGCCTGGGCAGGTACGTGTACCAAACCAATGACTGGTACAGAGAAGCTTGCCTTTGCCAGTTAAGGCCATGTTACACGAGGCAATTTTTCTTGCAACTCGCAACGCAACGGTGACGAATCCAAAATCATTGCGAGTTGCCGCGGGATGTTACACGTTTTGCAATATTCTTTGCAACCTGCAATGTGCCCGCGTGGAAAACAATAAATTACAGCGGCACTATCAAAATCAAGCGCGCTGGTTGGCTCATTAAGGGAAACATTGCGCGATAAATTGCCAAGACATGTTACACGTAGCAACTTGTCTCGCAACGTTGCGAAAAGTAGAGCTGGTTCTACATTTTCTGCAACTCGCAACGCAACAAACATTGCATTGCAGGGTGATGTTACACGCGCGCTTTTGGCTGCAACTCGCAACGCAACAAACATTGCATTGCAGGGTGATGTTACACGCGCGCTTTTGGCTGCAACTCGCAACGCAACAAATATTGCATTGCAGGGTGATGTTACACGCGCGCTTTTGGCTGCAACTCGCAACGCAACAAATATTGCATTACAGGGTTATGTTACACGCGCGCTTTTCGCTGCAACTCGCAACGCAACAAATATTGCATTGCAGGGTTATGTTACACGCGCGCTTTTCGCTGCAACTCGCAACGCAACAAATATTGCATTGCATGGTTCTGTTACACGCGCGCTTTTCGCTGCAACTCGCAACGCAACAAGTATTGTATTGCAGGGTTATGTTACACGCGCGCTTTTCGCTGCAACTCGCAACGCAACAAGTATTGTATTGCAGGGTTATGTTACACGCACGCTTTTGGCTGCAACTCGCAACGCAACAAGTATTGTATTGCAGGGTTATGTTACACGCGCGCTTTTCGCTGCAACTCGCAACGCAACAAACATTGCATTGCAGGGGGATGTTACACGCGCGCTTTTGGCTGCAACTCGCAACGCAACAAATATTGCATTGCAGGGTGATGTTACACGCGCGCTTTTCGCTGCAACTCGTAACACAACAAATATTGCATTGCAGGGTGATGTTACACGCGCGCTTTTCGCTGCAACTCGTAACACAACAAATATTGCATTGCAGGGTGATGTTACACGCGCGCCTTTGGCTGCAACTCACAACGCAACAAACATTGCATTGCAGGGTGATGGTACACGCGCGCTTTGGCTGCAACTCGTAACACAACAAATATTGCATTGCGAGTTGCAATAAGAATTGCCCCGTGTAACATGGCCTTTAGATCAGTTCACATGTCATTTCGACATTTTGTGTGTTCTTAAAGGGAGGCTGTCACGATACGCGCATGCTCCAGGAACGATCACGAGCAAAACTATTTAGACCATCTTATCAGAAAACTATTGAAGAATATGTAAAACGTAAACATTTGGTCGGATGGATCAAGAAATAGCGAGGTTAAAAGGATTGTTTTCGTGGTTTTCAGCCTCTTTGTTTTGAAATGCGCAGAACAGCTTCGCAGTTGCGTGACAGCCTCCCTTTAAAGAGCCTCTGTCAGCCTCCATTTTGTCAGCCTAGCAACATACCGAGACAGAGAAAGCATCCATTTCCATCGGCTGATTTAGGGAATGCAGTGCAATATTTGCGATTGAATTCGATAAATAATAATAATAATAATAATAAAACTTCGTTTTCAAGATTTGTACACGTCATTCGTGGTCTGATATCGACTGAAAACAATAACAAAGGAGTGGCTGACTAGGCTCTTTAATTAACGCGAAATTTCAACTTTCAAACCGACCACTTCAAAGCAATTTGTTAAACAATCGCACTTGTGATATGAAGATTAAATCTTTTTGCATAATTTAGTTTAAACATAATTCAAATCAGTGTTCATCATGATTCAGGATGATTCAATATTTTCGTTACTTTTTCAGTGATATACACAGCTTAGTTAATGAACAAATCGCCCCATGTAAAGGGATCCACAGAAGTTTTGGATCCCGGATCCCGGCCCGTAGATCCCGGATCACAGTGCTTGGATCCCGGATCCCGACACATGGATCCCGGATCCCACACCTCTGGCTCTCGGATCCCAAACCTCAAATTTAGCTGGATCTCGGATCCCGGATTCCCTTACATAGGGCGAAAGAAACATTGAATATTTATTCACAATTGTTGGATAAATATGATAGAATTGTTCAAGAATGTCTCACTTAATTTTACTAGATAACTTTTGAATTTTATAAATGTGAAATTATTGTGTGGCTTCTTACCGTGAGAATTACGAGCCATCATACTCTCAAAATAACAAAGGGTGTGATAGGATTGATAAATAATTTTATAGGTCTTAATTCTTATGGTTTGTGCGCAATCACGATTGAATAAGAGCGCATAAAAATGGTTTACTATTTCATGCATACTTTACATTTCTCTGTATTCACAGTTTGGTCAAACTATCCCGGGGAACTCCCCTATTTTCTGGGCGGGGTACTCGTCGTACCTTTTAGGATTTATAATCATGTCTGTGGATCCTTTTAGGGAGTAACGCTTGACGTTTTTCCTAGACAGGTACCTCTTAGGTGTCCGTTCTAGCAAACCAAGCAACAATGGTTTTATCAATATCACTCTTGTTGGTACCTTTAGGGGAAAAAATGAACCATTCGATCGAGATGAGATTCGAGTATAAGATAGCCTGCTCACAGGCGCTGGAGAGTAGTTTTTTTTAGGTCGAGAAACGCGAGTTTGCTATCGCTTGGCCGCCATCTTGGATTTGTGACAAAATGTGACAAATCCAAGATGGCGGCCAAGCGATAGCAAACTCGCGTTTCTCGACCTAAAAAACTACTCTCCAACGCCTGCGAGCAGGCTAAGTATAAGATTAATCATGTCATGTAATATTTGCTAGATTGTTCTGGCCGTGAGTGGTATCTACTGGACTTTGGAGATGTCACAAGCAATTCAAACCAAAGGCGGACTTAAGGTGAGTGACAAGATAACAGTAAAAGAAAATATGTATCATTGCTGATAAACTTAAGGTGACTCGCTCGAAATGGTTTGTGCGCTCATCTGTGTCCAGAGCTGGACTGCCAGGTTATAGATATCGGGCTATAACTTTTGCGTTTTTTTTGCAGATTCCAGTCATTCTTTTTGTAAATGAAACACAAATGACCCTAAATTAGCTGTGAATTCTTCGATCTTTGCAATCTTTTTTAGATAATTTCACCCGAAAATATCTGCAATATTTTTTTCTGAGAGGGCAATAAAAACTATGGGATCGTCTTTGTATTTAAGAATTGTGATTTACAGAAAAAAGATTGCAAAGATCGGAGAATTTGCAGGAAATCTCGGGTCATTTGTTTTTTATTTACAAAAAGAATGACTGGAATCGGCAAAAAAACGCAAAAGTTATAGCCTGGTAATCCAGCTGTGGACACAGATGAGCGCACAACCATTTCGAGCGAGTCACCCTAAGGAAAAAATCAAACGAAAGGGAAAATAGCATTAAAACACTAAAAAACTCCTATTGATTATGTTTCGTTAACCACAGGAATACCACAAGAAGTCTAATGGCCAGATAGACGAGATAGTGGCCCTCGTGCGTGGAAAACTAGACCCCGGTGTTCGTGTTACACTAGGAGCCCTGACGGTTATCGACGTACATGGTAAAAAATAAAGGATAGAATCCTATGATATCTCTTTTTTGTGTAAATTGAGGACGAGATATCATAGGATTCAAGTATATTCAAAGCGTTCAGTCGGTAGATTCCGCCGAAAATAGCACTCAAAAAGACGATATCGCCCTCGTCGCTGCGCGACTCGTGCGATATCGCTTTTTTCGTGCTATTTTCTTAGCGGAATCTAGCCTCCTGAAGCTTTGAATAATCCTATAGAATCCCATGCTATCACTCTATCTCGCGCGCATATTGCTGAAATCGAGGGAGATTTTTTGTGGAATTACATGGCTGCAAAAGTAGAATTTAATGAAAACACAGGACGCCCACGAAGTGAATTTTCTATGAAATTAAATTTCGTCGCTGCGCGACTCGGACGATTTACCTATAGTATAATATTCATTCAGGGAAAGAAAAGGAAGGAATGATGTCACGTCTTTTGTCTCTGTCCAGTCGGTGGCGACGCGAATGATAAAATATCAGTTGAGAAAAAATAACATCGTGTGCGGCATCTTATTGGAAGAATGTTTTTTTCTTCACTTGTGGACATGAGGGAAAGCGTTACAAAAGTCATGTACACAATTTGTGGCCACTGCTAATGTGTCATTTGACGACTTTGGTGAATATTTTAGATCACAAAGTATTTAGACTATTTAGTAATGTATGGCGACTTTAAAGAGCCTGTGTCAACCGCCATTTTGACAGCATAGCAACATACCAAATCGGAGAAAGCATCATTTCCATCGGTTGATTTAGAGGATATGGACCACAGCTGTTCTCGATTGAATTCGGTAAATCAAATTTGAAACTTTCTTTTTAGATGTTGATTTAGAGATTTCTACACGTAATTCGACGTCTAATATCGAACGAAAACAATAACAAAGGAGTGGCTGACACAAGCTCTTTAAGGTGATACTGACATTTGTTTGGTTAACAGCGCGTGACGTCACAGCCAAGATGGCGGAAGACGGCGTGCACAGCCTGGAAGATTTCCAGTGGCTCTCTCAACTTCGGTACTACTTCGAGGAGAAGAATGTGATCGTTCGTATGATTACTACGTCTATTACTATGGCTATGAGTATCTAGGGAACAGCGGTAGACTGGTTATCACACCCTTGACTGACAGATGCTACAGGTAACTATGGCAACATCCTTTATTGACAGATGCACATCCTTTATTGACAGATGCAGATGCTGAATTTCATTGTTTCAGCCCGGGCTTAACGTTTCTTCATGTATTGGCAATAACTTTTTTTGACAATTTTTGACATTTGTGAAAAGGATGAAGGTTGAACTTTATAGCTGGGCTGAAATCAGAACTCAGTCCGGTCTGAAATTCGTCATATAATAGGGACCTACGGCAAACGTCGCGCCAGAGTCGCATCGTTGCAATCCAAAACAATAGAAAGTTTTCTATTATAAAGTCTAATGAAGCGGCATCCTTTGAAAAAGGAAGTTTCAACAGAAGAACTTCAACTGAGGTTCGACGTTTGCCGTAGGTCTAAAAAATGCTATAGATATATTTGTCAACAACAGATACTAGCTTTAACCCGCTTGTAGTTGGTGTCCATATAATAGCGGAGCTCCTTAGCGGCCGAAGGGCGCAGAGCGGAGCATCATAGGTATCACAGGAAATATACAATAGCTCTCGAAGTAGAACTCAGATATACGATCGACTTCATTTTTCATGGTTCAGCGGTATTCCGATATTGGTATCGCGGGCGCGTGTCTGCGTGCGTGCCCCTATACCACAGGCAACCCCAGAACCGTCTCTCAATTTGGCGCAAAAATGGCGGCGCGTCTGTGAATAATACATTTTTTACTTAACAAATAAAACACAGTTCCTATCCCGTGACTGCACAGGCAAATGCAAACCGAGATGTGGTTGGGAGAATTCGAGAGCAGATAGTGGAAACACGAGCCGCAGGCGTTTCATTCACATGAAAAAATAAGTAACCGTGAGCTCCGCTTTTAGTCAGTGGCTAAATCCATATGATATCGAAGTACACTCTTGTTGCTATCGCCTTTGTTCTATAGAACCTTGATGGGTGCCATCAAGCTGAATCTTGGCGGGGCTCCTGAAGGTCCAGCGGGCACTGGCAAAACAGAAACAAGTAAAGATTTGGCCAAGGCTGTCGCAAAACAGGTAAGGATCATGGGCATAATTGTAATGTTTTATATTGGAATTCTAGGCGTTGAATAGGCCTTTTGCAGATAGAGATCATGTGACCTGGTCCCCCTTAAAATGAGCAGCTTTAAGCGTCGTCTGCTCGAGCATTTTTCCTTGACAAGGAAACTTGACCGTGTAGATGCGCCAGCAATTTTCCTTGACAAGTTTTACTTGACATTTTTATTTGCTCGTGTTGACGAGACAAAATTGACAATTTTCCTTGACAAGTATCCTTGTTTAAAAGTTAGACATGCTAGCTTTTCAACAAGGATACTTGTCAAGGAAAATTTTGTCTCGTCTACACGAGCAAATAAAACTTGACAAGGAAACATTGTCAAGGGAAATTGCTGGCGCGTCTACAGTTTCCTTGACCATTTTTCCCTTTTCCCTTATTTGCTCGTGCTGCAACAATTTGGCATTTCTCGCGTCTACACGGTCAAGTTTCATGTCAAGGAAAAATTGCCCGTGTAGACGGCGCTTTACCCAAATGATGCTCAGAGATGAAAAGAGCATGGTGATTTTAGTAAAAACCCCGAATTTCAGCAAGCTACAAATAACAATGCAAACTGGAAGAATGGGATCAAAAATAAAACTAGCTTTTTAATAGGGTTTGTATGGCTGGAGAGCAAGCTTTGCAGTTTTGTTGTTGCTCTCTCTTTTCACGCATGCATCATAGAAATATGAAACCCATCCATGGGAAATGCCGAATTTCCCATGGTAGAAGAATGGGAAGTGTTAGGATTTCCCATGGCTATACTTGTGAATTTCGAACACTTCCCATGCGTATGCCTTGAGAAATTCAGCTTTTCCCATGGATGGTTTCTGCAGAATTGTGAAGTCAAACGAGCTAAGGCGAAAGAGTTTCCCCAGAAATAACAATAGGACTGAAGTGGAGTGGTTTTATATATCCACGGTGTCTTATCAGTCGAATCAGACTCCCTGGTCGAATAGACTAGTACATGATTAGGCCTACTTACGCATTTCACGTGTAATAACTTAGCGCGTGCAAGTTGTTGCTCGTGCATACGAATACGCACGCACCCACGAATGCCTTTATGAACTAAAATGACGTCATAATCGATACAGTGCGCAATCAAATCTAAGACGGAGACCTTGCAATTGTTCAAAGCAGCTTCGGTCGTCATGCTTTGAATATGCTCAACTAAGACTCATCAACCACAAACATTATTCAGTGGTTTTGCAAAAGCTATCATGCTTTGATGTTTTGTTCACGGAACGCTCTAAAAACAAATATTCTAAATCGGTGCAGAGTTATGAAAACTGCAGTAGCTGTTGTATCTTTTTGAGTTTCTTTTTCTCCTCGATTACTTAGGATTACCATGATTAGGTAATGTATCGCACGCAAATATGTTTCACCCTCAGTAATGCTGTTCCGATAAATTGTTTTTCAGTGCGTTGTGTTCAACTGTTCAGATGGCCTGGATTTCAAAGCCATGGGCAAGTTCTTCAAGGGTTTGGCGCAGGCTGGATGTTGGGCGTGTTTCGACGAGTTCAACCGAATTGAACTTGAGGTGGGTTTGCTCTCTGCGATTCATGTTGAATCTCACTTCCATCAATCAAATTTCGAACACAGATCTCGACAAGGAAAAGTCTAAGGCCCTGTCCACTAACGCGTTTTGAAAAGTATTCGTTTTCAAACTGAGACGGATTCGCAGCGTGTTAGTGTGGACGGGAGATTTAGCTCCAAATAAGCGATCAATTTTTATTTGATGTTGGCGTGTGCAAGGACAGTCTGAGACAGTCTCAAATTAATGGTACAGTTGACGTTATCGTTTTCATTTTTATCCTGATTCGACCGTCCACACTAAAACGATATGTATACGGATTCGTTTTGATACACTTTCGAGAGCGTTTCCAAAGTTATACGGATTCGATGAAAACGATCAGCGTGTTAGTGTGGACGGAAGGCCTAACCGTATCAAAAAGTATACGGATTCAAACGGAACCGCGTTAGTGTGGACGGGGTCTAAGAAAAGTTTCACTTGATGAAATGTTGTTTACAGTCGGTAGACAGGTTGAGTCTGAATACGACAAAAACAGGTTGAGTCTAAATACGACAAAAACTGAACTTTTAATTGTGGGATCGCGGCAAAGGTCTTCTCGCGTGTTTTGCCCGTCACTTAAAATCGGAGGCATTGATGTCCCGAGAGTAAGCTCAGCAAAATCGCTCGGAGTACACATAGATGAGGCCCTGACATGGTCAAGACACGTCGAGGAGACCTGTAAAAAATTAAGTAAGGCAATTGGTGCAATTAAACGAATTAGACAGTTTGTCCCTCCCTCCACTCTTCGAACAATGGATCAGTCCTTTGTCCAACCCTACTTCGATTACTGTAGCGTTGTCTGGGAAGGGATAGGCTCTGATCTGGCCTTAAAACTGCAAAAATTTCAAAACCGAGCCGCTAGGATTATCACTTTCTCTAGTTATGATGCTCGTTCGGGCCTTTGCTTATCGAACTTGAGTGGGACAAACTTTCAATTCGTCGACTGAAACTTGTAGCTGTTGAGATGTTTAAAATTTACAACAACCTAGCCCCAGATTATCTTTCGAGCAAGTTCGAGAGGACGCTAGTTCACTATGATATTCGAGGGTCTTCCTCAACTTTGAAATTACCCCTCCCTAAGACGAATTACGGGAAAAAGCGGGATATTGGATACCGGGGCGCTTATATCTGAATAAACTGCCCAAAGAATTAAGGGAAAGCAGCTCGCTGATTTCATTTAAGGTTACTGAGAACCTTCGCGCACCTCCTCGGAAAAATAATCATAGCGGAGCTCCTTGCGGCGGCCGAAGGCCGATTTTTGGACGTCTCAGCAAGCCCCGGATGTTGTACGTGTTCCTGAAGCCTGACGTCACAATAGCCCTATTGTGACGTCAGGCATGCTCAACTCTCTGGGGGAGGGGCGCGTTGTCAGGAGGGAGGAGGGAGTGCTCAACTAATGGGGGAGGGCGCGTTGTCAGGGGGTGATGCTGATGCTCACGTGAAAGGTAAAATCACAGGCACAAATACCAGCATGTTTTGGCAACATCCAAAAAAGACTACAGGGCTGCTAGCGGCTGAAAAAACGACCTACAATAATTACTCAAAGGAGAAATGCCCGAAAAGAAGCCATGGAATCCAAAGATTTGGTAGAATGGGGAATAATAATCAAGTTTGAGTATTTTCTTTGCCGGCTTGCTCCTGAAATTCTTCCAGTCGGAGTTTCAAGACCGAGATATGACAGCTAACTGCAGAACCGTGCTATCACGCATTACGCCTCAAAGGATAAAAATACGCGAAGAGACATTGGGTCGAGGGATGAGGAAGGGATCGAGGAATGATAGATTTGGTTAAAATTATCTCTAGTAGAAGAGCAGAAAGCAGAAAGAAATGGAAGCACCAGAGACTCCAGAGAGACCTAGACGGAAAATGCGCCCGGGAAGAAGCCGGGCAAAGCATGAGATCAGAGCAGAAAGTAAATCACCAAAGAGAGGCATCTTCTTTTCCATCATATCTTTTTGAGACTACTCGATAGTCGAGGATTAACATGGAAACGGTTTCGTTTGTGGACTCACACTATTTTTTTTGAAACAGAAACTTTCGGTACCTTGAAGCCCTTGAACGACACAACGCCTGACGAGCACCGAGACCGAGCGTGGTATAATTGGAGCTCAATCTCAACCATCACTTCACTTTACAGGAAGCGGAAATAACTGGAACAAGTTTCAAAGTTTCTATTGACAAACGTCTTTGTTCATCACCACCACGTGACCCGAAGCGGCAAGATTAGTGAAAGTAAAGTTGTAGTGATAGCCTGCTCTGTTTGTTTTCGAGAGTATGCGTTTTCACGAGGAAAAATTACAGGCTGCAGTTCTATTTAATTAGACATATGTTCTACTTCTCCACTGAATGCGAAAGTGTCAGGACTATAGCTGAATTCACAGGAACTGAAAACGTTTGTCACGAGTTACAGTACAACAACAATGGCGCCCAAAATCGAGCGCGGGAGTTTTCGTGTTTTGCCGTCCGTGTTTTGTGGTTCTTCAGCTCCCTAAAGACAAGGAATAGCTTTGAAAGTCACGGATATAATGGGTGCGGTGTGGATTGGAAACTCACTGTTCGCTGGAGTTGGACAAACATTCAGTATGAAGTGGATTAAACTGCAAGCTCTTTGGTAAGAATTTTTTTTTTTGTGTTATGAGACATATTTTCTCTGACTAGACGATCTCTTCAGGGAATTTGATTCCTCGGCCGTACGATTTAGAAAAGATGATCATAGACTTTCAACTGTGTTTTGGCCATTCATTGAATTATAGAATTGATTACTTTATTCTATCTATTGATAGCTATCTATCTATCTAAGTTATTTCTTGAAAACGTTCGATCGACCTGTGTTTCAATTTGTTTTGGATTCTTCGTGAGTAATGCACTAGTCAATTGAAACCCCCACCCCTAAGGACCCAGGGAAGGGTGGGGTTATCGTGGGGGTTTAAAGCATTTTAAAACAAGAGTCTGTTCAGAGGGGGTGGTGGATTTGACTGGTTTTGATTCTGGAACCTGTCCCCACCACCCAGGGAATGTTTTATTTGCTTTCAAATAATTTATTTCGGTCAATGTTTCACTTTGATTGTGGCCATGCAAATCTACATGTTAGCTACGATGCAATTCATTGGAATCATTCGATTTTAATGCATTTTTCTGTACTTGCACCCCCCTTGCACCCCTTGTTTCATATAGGATACCACACTAGCTGAGGCCCACTCCTCTTTGACGATCATAGAAAGGTGTGTTCTTTCTTTGATGCTTGCAAGTAAAAGGTGATTTCGGAGGCCCAAAAGGTAGGAGCATTTCACAGGAATTTCCTCCCGATGGAGTGGGGACTTAAACGGCTTTTGTCCAGGGGTAAAATCAAATCCCCAACCCTTCCCCGGGTCCCTAGGGGTGGGGGTTTCAATTGATTAGTGCATAACCGGTTTGTCCCCAGCCAAATATAAGTTAAATGTTATGCAACAATAATATTTTCCTTGCTCAAAGGAAAGTCAGCAGAGTGCACAGAACATTTTCCCATTTCTGTTGGATCAGAATAAAGAGAGCCTCTGTTATATGTTTCTTCCATAGTTTCATTGTTTTCACCTCTTTCAAAAACCCAATAGAAGTATCTTGATCCAAGTTTTTCAAACTTTTCTCAGGGGGAGCATGCCCCCTCAAACAGAAATTATTTTGTTTTTCTGTCTCATTTCTATTTTCTCACCCAACCCCCTCCCCCCGACCCCCATTTTTCAGTATTTTAAGTGCAATTAGGCGGAATTCAAGTAATTTTTTTCCTTTCTGGACATCTTGTAAACCTGAAACTTCATGAATTTCAGACCCTTCTACAAAATTGCTCCACCCATAATATGGAGTACTTATGTATTTGGAACACTTTGGACTTTGCGGCCTTCTGCTTAACACCCGTATGGCCAGGAGTAGTGTCTGGTCCAATATCTTTTGAAGGGTCTGCACGCAAGTATAGTAACTTGTGTTATTTCTATTATGAAATCTAGATGCCATCCTGTTTCAATATACAGCTGAGGGTTTTTATAGAATTGGGTCGACATAGAGTTCATTGTAGTATTCCAGGTGGAGAACTTTGACATTATATTTCTCTGTATTTTTTGTATTTTTATATTTCTCTGTATTTTGTTGTTCATGGCATACTAGACCAAAATCAAGGAAGTGATGGATTTTTGGCCACTTTGCCAGAATTGTCCGGAATCCTGGTAAAATGTCTCATATTAATTTCTCTGGTGTGTCTATCGATAATATTATCTTGTGAAATTATTCTACTTACTATTCTGTCAGATAATGCAGTTTTTTCCACTGAGGAATAAAAATTGTCCTGAATAAATCATGAAAGTTATTGTGTCCCCTGGTTATTGTGTCCCCCAGCTGACCCCCAGCCAGTAATCCTCCTTGAGAGGGGTAGGCTGTATTGGAAAAAGTAAAAAAGTAAAGTCCCCCCCCCTCCTGCCCAGAAGGGCGTTTAAAAGTGACCCCCACCCCAGTATTTGTATGGAAAAGAGCAGGGAGCATGCTAATTCTGACTGTAAGCCATGGGACATGTGCCAAGCAATAAAATAAATCAAGCCAATCAAGCAATCAAATTTAATTGAAAATTTAAAAATTTAATAATTACAAAATTTGAAACTGCAAACTTTTTTAGGGTTGAAAAGATTACCAAATATTTTAGGTGGATATTTTTCAGATATTTTGCAGGGATACAGCTCAGGCACCAAATGAGGCAAGATATGGGGATTAGGGATATTTTGGTCCCCAGATTTGCCTCTAGACAATCCCTCTGTATTGAAATCAAACAATTCACTTGTGACCGAGACAACTCTGGGCTGAGAGATATGGTAATTGTGTAGGGACAGCATAAAACTGTCTATCTCAGGGGTCATATGAGTCAAGAAATAGGACAGGGCAATTCTTGTTAGGGTTGCTGTAAGGTCTAACAGCTCAACAGTCCCAAACAGCATAGGGCTGCTGTTAGGGAAAAACAGCTGGGAGGAAGCATTCCTTACTCCCACATCTTAAAGGCGGGGCACATATTATGATCAACACCTACAGCCCTAACAGCCCTGGCTGGCCTGACAACCCTAACAGCCAACAAACCTAACAGCCCTAACAAACCTAACAGTCCTAAACAGCAGAGAGGAAGCATTCCTAAAAGGCGGGGCACATATTATGATCAACACCTAACAGCCCTCTGTTAGGGCTGTTAGGACTGTTAGAGCTGTTAAGACTGTTAGGTCTGTAAGTGGTGTTAGGGTTGTTAGTTGTTTGTCATAATTTGTGCCCCATGTCTTTTACAGCTGTTTTGAGTATTCTGTGAACTCTTGAGATCGATTTCCAACCGTCAAACTGCTTTCTGGCTTCCGTCAATCAAACTTTGAAACTCTTTGAAATACAAAGAAATCAGTTATTGCCATCCTAGTGAAATGCTCCAACAAACAGCATCTTGTACTATCTTTCTCTAAATAAATGGCCTAACTTACTCAAATTAGACCTTAGAGTTTGATTGACGGAAGCCAGAACGCCATTGGACGTCAAACGCAAGAGTTCGCAGAATACTCAAAACAGCTGTAAGAGGTGGGAGTAAGGAATGTTTTCTCGCCTAACAACAGCCCTAACAAGAATTTCCCTGTCCTATTCCTTGACAGGTCAGGGGTTGGGCCAACTTTCTTGATTGTGCGTGCTGCATGTGTTAGCCACAACACCAAGATATCTTGCATTTTTTTTTCTCATGTGAAACAGGTGCCAGTTTTGTCCCTACCCCAAAGTTGTCCCAGGGTCTTCTCCATCGTTTTTCAAAATGGTGGTTGACTCGGGAGAAGACCCTGGGGAGGCTGAGTCACATGACCGTTTCACAACAAAGGACAACCTCGTTCCCATGTTTTCAAACAGTGGTCATGTGACTCGGCCTCCCCCAGGGTTTTCTACTCGACCAACCGCCATCTTGAAAATTACCCACAAGACCCTGGGGATGAGGTTGATATCTCGCCTCTGTGAACAAGCCCTACGGGTGTCTACATTTTTATTAGTTGAGTTGTCCTCATGCTTTTTGTGTTTTGTAAAAGGCAGAAAGGCAATAATATTAGTCAAATATAATAAATGTACTTTTGATACTACAATTAACTACTTCCATCTTTTATTCCTTATAATAGTTGGGAGCTCCGCTTTTAGGCAGTGCCTAAATCTATATATTACTCGTCCTTAGTTTAACCAAAACATGTCAACCTATATATCGTTGGAAAGCTTATAGAATGGACTAGCGGACTATGGCAAAAAGAAATAACTTTTTGATAAACATAATTTTTTTGAAGGTTTTATTAAAAATGTGGGTGTGACACTTTCAAGAGCTATCGCTGCCGAACTGCTTGACCTTTACTCCCAAGTAAAACATTGTACTAATCCTTAAAGGTGTTTCTCAAAAACCGTGTCTGCGTTTTTTACAATTTTACGTAGATCGAAAGTTATGGAACTTTTAAATTTCCAAGGTCAAATTTTATAGAATTTTCACGCTCTTAAAATGTAAAAAATTCATAACTTTTAAACTAAACAAAATTTTAAAAAACGCAGACACGGTTTTTGAGAAACACCTTTAAGGATTAAAACAATGTGTTTCTTGAGAGTCAAGGTCAAGCAGTTCGACGGCGATAGCTCTTGAAAATGACACACTCATTTGTTTTATAAAAGCTTTAAAAAAATTGGATTTATTAAAAAGTTACTTCTTTTTGCCATAGCCCGCTAGTCCATTCTATAAGCTTTGCAACGATATATAGGTTGACATGTTTCGGTTAAACTAAGGACGAGTATGACTTTTTTCCCGAGGACGTGCACGAAGGTTCTCAGTAACCTTAAATCAAAATTAGATAAGTTGCCTCCCAGCTTCTTGACTTGTTTTAAACAGTATCGACTATTTTTAATATTATTTATTATTATATATTGTAGAATTTTTATCACGGCTTTTATGTAAACCAGCGGCTCTCGCTGATAGAACCACCGTGCTTAAATAAAACTCTACTACATGCATGGAAACTATCGTGGCGATTTTCGGGAGTTTCAGTGACTGAAGCCATATAAATTGCATTTGCAGACCTACTATGTGTGTCACAAAATCTATTAATCTATTCTGTGTTCTCCTGTGTAACTTGAGCCTGTTGTTGTTCCTGTGGCTGACACTTGTGGTACACACAGAAAAAGCCGTGTTTGTCCGTTGGCGCACAACAGTGACTTTACACAGAATAATGGAAATAACAGTTATTGCAATCAAAGATAGTGTTAAATCTTTCATATGGTCACGCGAGGTTTATATAATGAAGATGTCTAAAAAAACCTTGTCGGAACAGCAACGTACGATAAACAGTTTCCCCATTAGCACCAGAAACGTTTCCATTTGCTATTAACTTGTAGTTAATCAACTTGTAAAGCACTGCCGCTGTTCGTGATATAAGCACCTCCAGTCTTGTGAATGAAATGCAACAACAACTGGTAGTTCTCTTTGTAGCCTTGGGCATTGCGGGAAACTAGCCAAGCAAATAAACGCAAAGAAACAAATGAAAATACGTTACTAAAAATATACATCTTTGTGACGCATTGTTTTGCTTTTCCAGGTGTTGTCCGTAGTGGCCCAGCAGATCCATACCATCCAGAAAGCCATTGCCGAACACAAGAAGAGGTTTTTGTTCGAGGGCACAGAGTTGGTACTCAACCCGACATGTACAATGTTCATCACTATGAACCCTGGCTATGCCGGAAGGCAGGAGTTGCCGGATAACCTCAAGGTACGGAACAACACTAGATTTGTTGCTACGCATTTGGCCCAGATACCAAATAATATCAGTTTGTAGGGACTCCGCCTCGCAAAGGATTAAGCGCAAGGCAAGTGTGAATCATAACGACGCAAGTGCAAGCCTAAAATCAACACTGATTAGTTGTTTGCACTTGCGTTCACTTGATTCACACTAGACGCAAGCGCAAGGGAACGCAACGTCTAGTGCATCTGCGCTTGCATTCCCAGTAAGAACCAGCCTTCAAAGCATCGCCGTTCGAAATCAGAATTTCGTCGGCCTATAAAGGTGAAGCTGTATGGCGTGTGTGTCCTCTGCCTATTTTTATTATTTACGAAATCAGTATTGTTTGACTTTCTATTTTATAATTTGTTAAAACATCGTCTGAAAAGGCATGTTATAAGTAGAGCGAATTTCATGACTGTAGTGAAACCAATCGCAAAGTGATTACACCAATTCTGAATAAAACCTATAAGAGTAATTGCAAAATAATTGCGAATTACTCACGACAGTCCTCTGAAATCCGCTCTATAAAACATCCTGATCAAGTTCTGCATTTAGTAGACGCATGCCATGCCTTGTGTGCCTATTTGTTAAACATACTTATACAGGCATCAAGAGTTCCATACTCGCGGTGCGCGAACAATGCATCATTAGTGTTGAACAAAGGGAAAAAGTGAGCCCTTGCCATCAAAAACAGCTTTGGGCTCACTTTTTTCCTTTGTTTAACACTAATGATGCATTGTTCGCGCACCGCGTGTCTGGAACTCTTGATGCCTGTATTTTAAGCAAGGTTTCGTTCCGTTCCCTTATTCTCTTGTCAGGTTCTGTTCCGTACTGTTGCTATGATGGTACCAGATTACGCACTCATCAGTGAGATATCTCTCTACTCCATGGGCTTTCTGAACGCCAGAAGGTACGGTCATATAGTACAGTCCGGATATACATAAATTTAAGTCTTCTATCGAAGCCAATTTTCTAAATTCCTACTAGTCTCTTCCATTTCGCTTTTTCTTTCATCCTTTGTCATCACTGACTTAATGTTTTTTGTCCTGTTTTCGGTTTAGTGCATATATTATATATTGTTGCATAGGTGTTTGTATTTGTGCCTCGTCTGACTTTTCATTTAATCATATATCGCCCTTCTGCTTAGCTCGATAAGCTTTTTATATATTTTCTGGGCAGCATCATATCAAACTCACAGGCTTGCCTGAACATATACATATCAAACTCGTGTTTTTCCCCGCATTTTTATACAGCGTTCAGTGTGATCTATGTTAGATATTGTTGTTGTTGTTATTGTTGTTGTACATAGACTGTATACAGCTAACTTAGGAACATTCTAAACCAAATAACACATCCCTGTCTCTCGGTTGATACTATAACAACAAAAACACAGCAACAAACAACAATAATAGCAACAACAACAATGCGAGTAGCGAAAACGCTGCCGTAAACCTATCAAAATAATTCAAATCAATACATTTTACCGACAAATCGCAGGCATGCTATAACCAACTCGGCGTTACGCTCCCCGTTAACTATCTACTCTTGGTTATTCCTATGGGAATAAAATCACAAAAGCGCGGCGGCCATGTTGGTGTCTACAGAACAAAGAGCAACAAATGAACTTTCTTTTGTTCCTGTACACCAACATGGCTGCCAATGACGTCACGTGCAAGCCAGCAATTGACTCTGGAACTCTTATAGTCTAATTCTGTTTCTGTATGTTTCGTAGTCTTGCTCAGAAGATTGTAGCCACGTACACGCTGTGTTCAGAGCAGTTATCGTCCCAGTCTCACTATGATTATGGTATGAGGGCGGTCAAGTCCGTACTAACAGCTGCAGGTAAGTTGACATTCCATTTTTACCTCGTGGATTCCTAAGAGGAGGAGGCGCCATTGATGCCTAAGACTGGGTTATCGTGAGGAGGCGCCGTGTCTCCCGCTCGCTCATGTTCCGTGAACTCAATCACGGGCGATAGGGTTGTCAGTGTTTCTTATATCTCACAAATCGGTCTGATTTTTCCGTGCTTCTTTACTGTAATAGATGCATGGTTGACGTCATAGCGTGTTACAAACAATAAAGTACGCTACGAGACGCAGTCGAGTTGCGTGATTAAAGACCTTACGCAGCGACGACGGCAACTAGGACGACGACGTTTCACTGAACTTCGTCTATTCGTTTGTTCATTTTTCTCAATATACAACAACGGTTTGGAATTCACCATTGCATTTCAATTTTGATAGCAGCAAATTGACATCCAACTGCAATCACGTCAAACAAAATTATGACAAAATCGGTAGCCGCACTCACGTTCTAGTCAGAACGTAAAACAAAGCAGTTTCACGTTCTAGTACTGAAGAAAACGGTTGAAATGCATTTGATTTCATACATTTGCACGTGCGCGCTTTGTGTTCTGTAATCAAATGTATTGTTTTCTGCCGTTGTCGCCCCCGTTGCCGTTGTCGCAGCGTAAGGTCCCTATTGTTGTCCATGAGACGCTATGACGTCATCCATGCATCTTATTCAGTATAGATGGGAAAAAATGAGATCCATTGTTTTAAACAATGAAATTGATCTTTGTTATGAAGAAAAGCCGAAACAGCGCGCGCATTTCAAACTAGGTTTTGGTAGAGTGTGAGCGCGTTGACGTCAGTCGTGCGTGATTTAACAAATAGATCTCGTTTTGCGTGCGTGTGTGGATACACAGATGGCGTCACAGAATGTCATGAACTAAAAAGTACCAACGAGACGCAGTCGAGTTGCGTGACTGTTGTTCATGACATTCTGTGACGTCTTCTGTGTATCTATTACAGTACATACGCACAAAAAAAAACGAGATCTACTTGTTTTATACAACAACAAATCAAAACATTGATTTAAGCCCGGTGCACACTAGCGACATAACCACATAAGGGCGTTATGCTGCAACGGAAGAGGCATGAGAAAATAATTGAAATAATTAGTATTTTCCATGGATCATCATTAGATTACTTCACCAAAGCAATCTTATGTTATTTTTTGTGGACTTCAACGTTTTGAAACCACTAAATTTTGTTCGCGTGATATTTTCCTTATGTCGTTATGTCGCTAGTGTGCACCAGGCATTATGGCGTCACCTAGTAGGCGTCACCGTGTATCTGTACTCTTATAGCAACATTTTTTTACGAATACTATTATTTATAGCAACATGGCTCTCGACCAATCAGAGCGCGCGCTTTACTAGTGTTGTTATATAAACTTTAATCACACACGGTGTGCTGACCAATCAGAGCGTGCGTAATACTAGTGTTGTACAAAGCTCGACTGTATCTCAAGTTTGTTTTCAAGGATTGTTTTCTAGCCCAGAGTATTTTTAGCCCGACACCACCATCGCCGGACAAAAGTGACTTTTACAGAATTTGTACATAATTTATTTATCCTCTCTTCGCAACACAGGTAACCTGAAACTGCGCTACCCAGAAGATGACGAAGGGGAGCTTATGCTGCGCGCAGTACTGGAGGTTAATCTTGCAAAGTTCCTCTCGCAGGTCAGCTTCAATTTTACATACTTGTCATTTCTTGTGCTCCAATGGGATCCGGCAGGTTGATTGAAAACCAATAATTAGTCTCCGCAAGTAGGAGTGTCTTGTTTTACCTGATCTCAAGAAATAATTGCAGCTTGTCGTGGAAGTCAAGGTCCGAAGCGGTAGAAGTAGCGAATTAGCAAATGAGTTCGAGCACGTGCTTTAAGGTTACAGGATACATTCGCTGGGTGTGCGTTTTCAAACCCTTGTCGCGGCGCAAATATTCATCGCATCGCCATAACCAATACATCATTTTAAAGATAAAATGTGAAATTTATCTGCTGTTAAGCTTTTGTAGCAGTTTCATGAAAATTATTTACGGCGCACAGCAAAAACCGCGTTTTCGACCGCCCCTGATAAACGCTTTGATAGGTCGCGGCAGTTTACAGGCTTGGCAAATCTGACTGTGCAATATCAATCAGCACATTGTTGTCTCTAAAAGTGTGTCGGGCTTTTTCAATTGAAAGCTTTGTTTAGGAATGATCGAACGATCAAGTTGATCTTGTGTTTAATAGTTAACTGGGACCCTATCGTGATGAATAATTTTTGAAATACTGCGAAATTCACAAAAGCCCGGCACACTTTTGCTCCCCAACCATTTATCTATCTCATGGCAAAATTTCAAAGCATTCCGTTAAAAACCTGTTGGTCTATCAAAGCATTTATACACTAGATTTAGCGAAATCTTAGAGGCGAGTTTTGGGCTTCTAAAGTTGTGTAGACATAAGAGGGATTAGTGACGAATCTGTCATCACGCACTTCACTTCCAGCCAATCACGGCAGGCACCCCGGTGTGCCAGCAAGGACATACTTTTGCGCGCGGAATAGATAATGAGGCTTCTTTCCGGTCTCTTGTATTAAATTGTCAAAGCGAACATTTATTATCGTCTTGGAATTCGAAATCAAACGGTATGGTTAAGCCGCGTCCAAAACCGAGTTCTAAGAAGTGCCCAAACTTTGAAAAGGGAAAAGCGAAACCAAAGCAAAGGCGCGCGCCGAGAAAAACGACAAAGACAAATCGCTTTGGATTTCAGACGATTCTTTATCAAGTCCAAATATCTTTATTCTCGAACTTGATGCAATTGGTGGATCTTCTGTCCGCTGTTCTTCGTCTTCAGCATTCTCCTTGGATTTGGGTTGATCGAACCACGAGCCTTTGCAAGAGAGCGAGTTGTTATTTCATGTTCTCCTGAAAGCTTAAAGATTTGGCTTTTTTTACTCCTTTCGCACGCTTTGAGACCCAAGGACTGCGGTTAAGCTTTTTCGCTTCCCCATGATTGAGAATAGAGAATTTTCAAAAAATCGCTTCTACACGACACTTATATACTAAACCAGTGAACAATAATGTGTGACAAAATATGGCGGACCATAACAGTCACCTAAATGTCCCGTATCTTACGCGAAAATGCTAATGACGTGCGCTGAACCGAGTAGATATCACAATAGGATTAAAGGATTATCTCGCGTGTATTGAAAGACATATTTCTCGGGCAGTTCTAGTTTTCTATACATTTCTCACGCTGCTTTTAAGATTTCAGGAATTTTTTTTCGAGAGAGTAAAGATCAGACCTCGATGTGGAAGAACTGTGATTTTCGAAAATTTCGCAAATAGAAGGCCGCGAATGTATCCTGTAACCTTAAAACGTTTCAGTCCATTAATTCTATCTATTCGCCTATTCCCTCAATAGGATGTTCCTCTGTTCGAGGGTATTATTTCGGATCTGTTCCCTCTATGATTAGTAAACCTGATATCTATTCGTCTATTCCCTCAATAGGATGTTCCTCTGTTCGAGGGTATTATTTCGGATCTGTTCCCTCTATGATTAGTAAACCTGATATCTATTCGTCTATCCCCTCCGTAGGATGTTCCTCTGTTCGAGGGTATCATCTCGGATCTGTTCCCCGGCACGAAATGGCCCAACCCTGACTACGGGGTGCTGATGGAGGCCTTGAGGGATAACTGCGCACGTCGCAACTTACAGGCTACAGACTGGTACATGAAGAAGATTATACAGGTACGTGATTGAAGCGCAATTGCAAGGAAAAGTTTAGAATAGACTAAACAAGACCACTAGCCAATCAGGAGTGGAAGCCATTTTACAACAAACCAATCAGGAGTGGAAGTCATTCAACAACAAACCAATCAGGAGTGGAAGTCATTCAACAACAAACCAATCAGGAATGGAAGCCATTCAATAACAAACCAATCAGGAGTGGAAGCCATTCAACAACAAACCAACCAGGAGGTGAAATAAGTCAGACGTGCGTCATGACGTCAGCATAGCCGCGTTTTGATTTAGTTCACAATTTAATTGGCTGAAAGACGAAATACTTTGCATATCGACCAATAGAAACGCTGACTAAATGCAACTTTGGCAACTCGCCCGAGATTTTCGCATGGGAACTCGCGCGAGAAAAATAACTAGTGTTTACCGTGGCTTTAAATTGCTATTGATTCCAGGTATACGAGATGATGATTGTGCGTCATGGTTTCATGATCGTTGGTGACCCTCTTGGTGGCAAAACCATGTCTTTCAAGGTACAAATAGAAATCCCTTGTTGAATACCACCATGTGCATGCTTTAGAGATATCCAAAATGGCGGTCGAAATTTTTAAATAATTGTATTGAAGAACCAATAGCAGTGCCAGAGAGACAGAAAGAAACATTCTCTTTTTAGTGAATGTAAACATTTTCATTTTGTAAGTTGCCATAATGGTAGAGAATACCTCAGTCGAGAACTGGAAATTTTACACGCGTTGAATATATGACTGGTCATACGCAATAGCTTCCAAATGAATTGTTAGCACTTGTAAACCGCAAATTAACATACTGGACTGTATATGACCAGAAACATACGTGAGTTGAAAAGTGTAACAAACATGCATTGCTTAGTGCCAAGCTGCGGAATATTCGCAGAATAAACAATTGAACTGACTTTGGAAATATTGTTGTTGCAAGACTTCAAGATGTTTTAATGTTAGTATAATTAGTATCACTTAACACTGTTGCTCTACTTTATTTGAGCGAAAAATAAAATATTATGAAAAGAAATCCTGCTTGGGTTAGCAGTCGAGAGTTCATTATTGACCAAATATGGTCATAAACTCGCCATGAATAATTTACAGCATTGTTCACCGTTAAGCCTGGTTTGCGACATAACGACATAAGAAAATATCACGCGAACATAATTTAGTGGTTTGAAAACGTCGAAGTCGAGAAAAAACGGCATAGGATTGCTTTGGTGAAGTAATCTAATGATGTTCCATGGAAAAATTTTGTTTTGGCGCGCGTTTCTCCCCGCAACACAGGAATCCCCCGCGAGAGCCAAATGCCGAAAGACAAACGATTTTTCTTCATGTAAACACCACATTGTTTGAATTCCCTTTGGAAGCCTGAATTATTGTTTTTCAATCACTGAATGATCAAGACGTTTCTGTCCGCTCTTGATAGTATCAACCAGTGTGGTTTCATCTTATACTAATCTAATGCCGTTTTAAATTACTATTGTGTCTTAAGGTCCTATCAGAATCCATGACCGATCTTCATAAAGGAGGATACCCTTTCGAAAAGGTAAACCAGTTTGTATTCTGCTTCAGTCTAAAAAAAAAACGAAGGAAAAAAAAGGAGGCTCGAAATATTTTTTCTGTTTTTCTGCACTAGTTAGTTTATTGCTGTTTATTTCCTTCTGATTCTATATTAAAACCTGACCTTCCGATATCATAATACTGATGAGTTTGTGGTGGAAATGCACCACAGCTTTTGTCGAGGAAGGTATCCATAGCAACGCAATAAACCCAAAATATACCTTTCTTTTTCACTTTCAAAATTGTGATTTCAAAATTGTGATATTATTTAGCGAGCAAGAGTAATTAACAATTATTACTCGATCCCGAATGGGCTCTTTAACAATTAGACCTCGAGCCCGAAAGGGCTACGGGCCAATAGCCCATGAGGCCGCAGGCCGAATGGGCTATTGACCGTGGCCCTTGAGGGCGAGAGGTCTAAATGTTTTAGTATCACCCAACTAGTTGCACAAAAAAGTGAAAAATTATGTTACAAAATCACTAGAAACCTCGACAAAACGAGAAGCGGCCGCCATTGTTTTCATGTTCAAAATCGGCGCTTTCGCTACTAGAGGTCTATTGATAATAGTCCCCTAGTATCGTATCCAATCAGAATGCAGCATTGGCAATAGTCCACTAGTTGGGTGATGCTAAAAGTTAATAGCCAATGAGGTCGAAGGCCGAATCGGCTATATACTTGGGCGAGAGGAATAATTGTTTTAGTCAAATCTCACTAGGTCAATTCGCCAAAAGCGTTTTGGGGGCTGGTCATTTGCCATTTTCTGGCTTTCAAATCGACACTTTTCGCTAGTAGGCCATAACTTATAGCCTACTAGTAGCTCAACCAATCAGAACGCAGCATTGACAATAGACCACTAGTGTGATTTGACTAATATGCTGATACAGCAAATTTATAACGCTGATTTTCCCAAATTCGTGATCTATTTCCAGGTGATATACAAGATTATCAACCCTAAGTCTATCACTATGGGGCAGCTCTACGGATGTTTTGACCCCGTGTCTCATGAATGGTCTGATGGAGTACTCTCTAACTCATTCCGCGAGTACGCGTCATCTCTCACGGAGGACCGGAAGTGGCTTTTATTTGACGGCCCAGTCGATGCTGTGTGGATAGAAAATATGAACACGGTGTTGGACGATAACAAAAAGGTAAACCTAATTAGTGCGCCGTCCGTGCATCGATTTTTCTGATTGACCCTAATCACTCGTGTGATCACGTGCGCCGTCCGTGCATCGATTTTTCTGATTGACCCTAATTTCTCGTGTGATCACGTGCGCTGTCCGTGCATTGATTTTTCTGATTGACCTTAATCACTTGTGTGATCACGTGCGTCGTCCGTGCATCGATTTTTCTGATTGACCCTAATCACTCGTGTGATCACGTGCGCTGTCCGTGCATCGATTTTTCTGATTGACCCTAATCACTCGTGTGATCACGTGCGCCGTCCGTGCATCAACTTTTCTGATAAACCCTAATCACTCATGTGATCACGTGCGCCGCCCCTGACTTGACACTTCTGATCATTTGGTGATCACGTGCGCTATCCGTGTATGACTTCCCTGATTGACCGTTATCACCGTTTTCGGAAGCTTTTTGTGCTGTCATTCACCATATAAACACTTGCTGCTGTTTGCGCTTGACCTCTACTTCATTACTTGTGATCACGTGCGCTGTCCGTGGATCGAATCTTCTAATTTGAAATAATCACTCGGTGATCACGAGCGCTGTCCGTGTATCAGCGCTTTTGTTTGGCTCTTATCACTTGTGATCACGTGCGCTGTCCGTGTATCGAGTCTTCTAATTTGGAATAATCACTCGGTGATCACGAGCGCTGTCCGTGCATCAGCGGTTTTGTTTGGCTCTTATCACTTGTGATCACGTGCGCCGTCCTAGGATCGAGTCTTCTAATTTGCACTAATCTCTTGGTGATCACGAGCGCTGTCCGTGCATCAGCGCTTTTGTTTGGCTCTTATCACTTGTGATCACGTGCGCTGTCCGTGTATCGAGTCTTCTGACTTGCTCTAATCACCAGTTGCTCACGTGCGCTCTTTCCTTGTTGTTTTTATCCAGTTATGCCTCATGAGTGGTGAGATCATTCAAATGAGTAACAAGCAGAGCCTGATATTCGAGCCCGCGGACCTGGAGCAGGCGTCACCCGCTACCGTCAGCAGATGCGGTATGATTTACATGGAGCCTATACAGGTACACCATTGAACCAACACTGTTACACGTCCTCATCTACACCATTGTATTCCAGATTTGATTTCTATAGGCTAGCGTTAATAGATCTAACCGGGTAACGCTGTTTACCCTTTTGTTATGGACGATTGCAGCTATAAAGGCGCGCTCTTCTTTATTCAGAAATGCCCAAGCCGTGTCCCACAACTGCCAGAATGCAGCGCGCGCCTTTTGAAGAGTTCCCACATTTACCTACATGCAGCGCGCGCGTGCGTTATAAAATTTCTTTTGGAAAAGCCTGTTGATTTTTCACCAGATGTTTTATGCCTTTCCAGTCAGTTACGAATTTCTGTTGGGAGAGATATCCCTTACCAGAACAACAACAACATTATCACATCATTTCAGTTGTGGATATCTGTTTACTTATAATACTGTTGAAAATCTTTAAAATTCTTATCAAAGTGCCCTGTATGGTTTTCTTCTATTCTAACATGCACATTTTCCAATCCTCCGTACCGGTACAATCCCTGAAATATAGAATTAATGACATTAGTCAAATCCAGGGGCGTAGCCAGCACTTATGAGAGGGGGGTTCCAAAATTCAAAAAATAAAAAACTCCACATAGATCTCGGGGAAAAACTAGCGTTTGAAGAAATTTGCTACATTTTATAGGAGCTTTTATTTGTTGTCTATTAAATATTTACAATTTTAGTAGTAAGTCGGCCCAGAACAGAGGCGAGGGGGGGTTCCGCTGCGGGAGAGGGGGGTTCCGGAACCCCTGGAACCCCCCCCTGGCTACGCCCCTGAAATCCCTTGTGCCATTTTGATTGGGCGAGCTAATGGTAGGCTAAAAGTGTAGCCTACTGTAAGAGTAAACCGTTGGAAATGAAACCAGAGAAAATGGCAAATGACCAACTGCAGAACTTGATTTTGGTTAGAAAGAGATAACCTGCTCGTTGGATTTCACTAAAACACATTCCCTCGCCCTCATGACCTTTGATTAATAGTCCATTCAAACCCCCTGCTTAGAGCCCATTCAGGCTAGAGGAATAATTATTAAGTAGTTCATGTTTGTCTGTTTCTTTGCGACAGCTTGGCTGGCGTCCTCTAGTGGAGTCTTACATGAACACCTTGCCGGAATGCCTGAGTAAAGAACACAGGGAGACCGTGCGGCTTATGTTCGACTGGCTCATAGAACCCTGCTTACGTACGTACTTTTACTACGTTAATAATACAGATGAAAAAATCTCTGGATTCTGATTGGCTGAGAGCAGTGCAGTTTTCAGGTAACAAAGTGCCAAAAAAAGTTAACAAAGTGCAAAATGGTTAACAAAATGAAAATTTCTTTTTAAATGCTAAATATTTTGATAACATAGAGCTATATTATTGAAACTTTGGTTTTTGTTCATGCTCAGATTCTGTCAGGTTTTGGTCCAGATTTCAATCAAGGAAAAAAGCGTGAGGCTTGTTCAGTTTGTAAGCAGATTTGTGAATGATTCCTGAGAATTTTTTTCATGTGTATTATTAAAAGGAAATCATACGACTTTTCTCGTTCAATTTGGAATTTATTTACACTCGTGGTTTTTCAAAAAGCTCAAATATTGATACTTTTTGGAAAACCCACTCGTGCAAATAAATTCGAAATTGAACTCGAAGTCGTATGATTTCGTATACAAATACAGCGCAGTACCGAAGGGTTTCTGCGGGTTGCGATCGTCCTGTTTCCCAATGCCAGTACTGTGATGACACAACGATTTATGGCATTCCCGACTGATTTGTAAAGAGGCTAGGATCACGGGATGGCACGTGTCAGGCACATGCTAGTTACCTTCACAGGGGTGGCACGCGCACGCGCACGCCAGCTAGCCAACCATTCAATTGACACCCCCTCTAGGGAACTCCACACGAGGTCCCAACCTGCGCCATCTTGGTCGTAAAGGAAATTTTTGCCCCACCATCCCCAGTCTTTATTTCCCCCCTCTACTCGCCAACCGGCTTTGTGCAGGGCAACTCAGCCAATTTATTGTGGTATTTGTCTCGTAAACGGAGTTGAACAGCGCAGCGCACTTGTATTGAGAAAACCGATTGTCTCGGACTGTATCACTCGAGGGAATGCCATAAACGTACTTTAACTGTGATTATAAATAACAGTATCAAATGAAGAGTACAACCCTGTTATTCGTAGGCCATTAAAGTGCTACTCAAGGCTGAAATTTTAATGACTTATTTGATTGCACATTCAAAATAAGGAAGAATGTCGCTTATTTCGCGTTCATAGCTCTTTTGGTTACAGAGATATTCAAGATTTTTACTTATGCAAATTAGCAAAAAATGACGTCACAACAAGACAAGGGCAAAAGAGGCCAACAATGTTTTATGTTGTGACATCATTTTTTGCTAATTTGCATAAGTAAAAATCTTCAATATCTTTGAAACCAAAAGAGATATGAACGCGAAATAAACGGCATTCTTCCTTATTATAGATGTGCAATAAAATAAGCCATTAAAATTTCAGCCTTGAGTAGCACTTTAAACACGCCACGATATGCTGATGTTTTCAAACCTCACTTATCGTCTTTATAAACGTATTTCAGCGTTTTCGATCATATTTTTATAGATGCCACAGAACGGACGGGCGAGGCAATGTAAAAGCAACTCAGTTGATTAGGTGCACTATTTTTTGACAACTATAATTCACGGCTAAAAATAACGGCTGAAAGGATGGCGGTCACGGAGACTACCCAATTCGATTTGAGCTCGGTCATTCCTTGTTTCTGACCGGCAAAATACACACGCACAAGAGATGAAGACTCCTGCTAAATGTGGCCGGTGAAAATGTCCGGTGAGACAGAGATTTGAACGGTAAACTTTCAATTTTAGACTGACATTGTCCGATGGAAGGATCCTAATGTTAGCCCTGATGATTAAAACTAAAATCACAATCTATTAGATGAGGGTATCTTCGAACAGATTTGCGTAGTTCTTCACTAACATGGCGCTTCTCTCATAACTCCTTTATCTACCGTAGATTTCATCCGCCATGACTGCAGGTTCTTCTTGACCTCTTCCAACATGCACCTTGTCTACTCCTTCCAAAGACTCTACACTTGCTTGATGGACGAGATTAGAGCGCAGGACCATGCAGAGGGAGCTGATAGACTATCCTCGCAACAGGTATGGAGGCCTCTTGGAAAAGACGAATTCGTCGAGAGTTGTCAGACTCAGTCTGACAGTTGTACCCAGTCGCTGTGTAGAAACGTTGAGGAACGCAGGATATTATGGGAAGGATTAGCGGAGCGTAGGGGGCTGTGGGAAAGATTCGAAAGGCGCGCAATGGATTGTGGACCGGATATCCCACAATCCATTGCGCGCCGCCTCGCTAATCCTTCCCATAATTCCCTGCGCTCCTTGACTTTTCTACTATAAAGCAGCGAAGCAGCGACCCTTGACCTACTTAGCGACTGGCTACGACTCTGGAGGGTTGTTGTATGATCTCTATCCGCTATGATCCAACTTCTAAAATTCGTGTTTTGTTTTTGGCAATTTTCCGTTGTCAATCAAAACGTTTGGCTCAGAAAACAAAGAAAAAGAAGCCAAACCTAGTTAAGAACAAGGACTGTTTGAATTATCTTGGATGTTGGGTTTGGTTCCAGATCACCAACTGGCTGATGGGCCTATTCATCTTCTCAATTGTGTGGAGTATTGGAGGCACGCTGAATGGAGACAGCAGGAAGAAGTTTGACGCGTTCTTCCGACTTCTCATCAGCGGGACAGATAAGGATCATCCGAAGCCCAAGGAGATCAAGATGAGCAAGGTAATGAGAGATCTCTCTGATCTCATTGCATAAAGCACTTAATGATCTCGCTGATCTCTGATCTGTTATGTGTCTGGGTGGCAAATACACAAACAGACAGACAGACGACCGAACAATCGAACACACGCACTAATTAAATACAAATTTGTATCCACAGCAAAACGTGTTCCCTGACCGCGGTACCGTGTTTGACTACTACTTTGTCAAGCAGGCCGGAGGCTCCTGGAACAACTGGATCGAGCTGACGGACAAAGGCAAGTCTGGCATTGGCAAAAACGCAAAGGTAAGGGCTATTATTTTAATGTCATAATGTGAAGCATTAAAACCACAATGACTCACTCCCGGGGGGAATCTCCCATATTTTTTTGGCCGAGAATGTTCGTCGACTCTTGTTCAAAACTCGCTTTGTTTTGCCGCCGTCAACATCAACCCGTTTTCTAGCCATTTCGTAAGGTACGAGGAAAGGGTCCAGGGTCCTTTTGGTAAAATAGTTCTTATTTCGTCTGCTTTTAAGCTACGTACGTGTATTATATATCATTATAAAGCCTTTGATGAATAGAAAACAAATATAATCTTTAGACTATAATGAATTTTAAAAATCAGTAAATATTTGTCGAGAGCTGAATTTATCGTTTGAATAAGTTCTGGTCCGTCAGAATGGATGATTCCAGGTTTAAGCGCGCAAGCACTCTTCTTTATTCAGAAATTCCCAAACCGTGTCCCACAGCTACCGGAATGCGGCGCGCGTTGTTAACAGCTTGTTGGACAAATATCCCACAACTAGCGACATGCAGCGCGCGCATGCGCCTGGAATTGTCCATTCAATAGAACCGGTCCTCCCTTATGATATGAAAAACAGTTATTGGCTACGGTATTTTCTAGGTTAGTGAGCTGACGATTGAAACAGATGACACAGCTCGTCAGATCTTCTTATGCTGAAGTTGTGTGTATTGTTGTTATGTGGTTTCCGCTTTTAGGCAGTGCCTAAATCTATATATTATGAATAAACTATTCTTGGCTACCGTATTTTCTAGGTTAGTGAGCTGACGATTGAAACAGATGACACAGCTCGTCAGATCTTCTTCCTTAACACGTTTCTGCCCCACGAGGTCCCTCTTCTGTTTGTTGGTCCGACTGGTACTGGCAAGTCTGCTATCACTAACAACCATCTGATGAAGATGCCCAAGGAAAAGTGAGTGCAGAGAGGCGAGAGGGAGAGGGAGAAGTTTCAAATATTGAAAACAAGAATGCACACCTCCCTCTTGAGAGTGCCCACCTCCCGTCTTTCGGATGAGACAATAGACCGAGGTCCCGTCTCTGTGCTCACTACACTTAATCACTATGCGAGGGACGTTCAACAACGACAGTCCTCATTCTTGAATATATATGATAATTTGTGGTATACAAGTGCATACATTTCATTTTTCATTTCTTGACATTTTATTTGTGAATCTTAAATTTGACCAGCTGTTTTATCTCTTCTACTGAAATCGTATAACAATTTAGTATAAAGAGGGTTCGTTCGCGTCCTGGAAATCCTGGAATGGCCTGGATTTTCATTTCCTTCCTGGAAAGACCTTGATGAAAGTCCTGGAATTTTAAGAAAAATTTCTAGAAAAGTTTTTTTTTTTGGGGGGGGGGGGGGGGGGGGCATTTTTAACCAATAAAACCTCCTGGAAAATGACTAAAGACTTCCTGGAAAATCCTGGATTTTATCATTCAGAAAGCGTACGAGCCCTGAAAAAAGGTACTTTCAATCGCGCCGTTGAAATGTCAAAACCACAGAACGCCGTTTTGCATCACGTGATGACTGAGCACTGACTGTTTAATTGGCTGAAAGACATCAAGCCTAAAGTTGTCACGTGATAAAAATGTGCAACCCGCAGGCTTGAAATTGAAACCGCTCGATTGGTACCTGTTTTTATAGTAAGAATTATGGCGAAAATTGTAGGGAAAGATTGTAGGAGGATTGTAGGATCGCAACAGTGGTTTGTATATTTCTAAACTCAGCATGTGGTTTGTTTATTTCCAAATTCTAAATTATTTCTGATTTATAATTCTTCAGGTATCTACCAGTCAATATCAACTTCTCCGCGCGTACAAGCGCGCAACAGACACAAGATATTATCATGGGGAAACTGGACAGGTAGGGTTGGTTCACATTATTCACTTCTAATTTTAACGGCGCTTACATCTACGACGACGGTTGCGATTACAATTACGACGCTGATGTGAGCTATCTGACATGGTTCCCACTGGTCCTTGAAAACCTGAAAGTCATGGATTTTAGAAATGTCTTTTTCCATGCCTAGAATTTTTTTACAAAAGCCCATCAAAGTCAAATTTTTTCCTGGGGTGTTTCTTGTAAAATTTTGAATTAAAGGATTCTCATGTAGCTCTTACCGTGCGCGAAAACCTGCATTTTTCGTTATGAAAGGTCATTAAATTTTTCGAAAAAATTGTCATTGGAATGGTCCTTGAAATTTAATCCTTGGAATTTGGAAAGCCGGAAAATGTGGGAACACTGTTGTGAACTCTCAATTTCGGAGGATATATATATATTTTTTTTCCCAGTCCTTTCTAATATTTTTTGTCCATCCCGATGGTGACATATAACCACTCCCATAACTCATTTCTTTCATTTGTGCAGACGTCGTAAAGGTGTGTACGGCCCCCCACCCGGCAAGAAGTGCGTCCTGTTTGTAGACGATCTCAACATGCCGTCAAAAGAGAAGTACGGAGCCCAGCCGCCCATAGAGCTTCTAAGACAGGTAAACCATCCTTGTTAAACGTGAGCCATGAATCATCCCAAAACATGATAAACTTAGAATTGTTGCTTTAAATTCTGTGATTCAAAAAGGGTGACAATCGAGAGCTCGCTGGGGAGGCTCTTGTGCGTACAAAAATACAGCTTTGTATCGCCTTTGAAAACCGTGTCTGACAAAATAACACTGACATTCGTTTGCTAGTTCCTTTTCAATCCCTTTGCCTTCGATCAACACATGCAGCAGTGGCTGTCACCAGAGCCTCCCATCGAGCATTCACGTACCCAGAGCTCCCCAGCTCGTCTGCTCGCGGGGGAGGCTCTTATAGTCCAGTCAATCTACGCTCAAAAAGGGGTCAATCGGGAACTAATTGCAACAAAAGCTTTTTCGACGGGGAATTGAAAATTCCCTTCCCTTGTATGAAAAACCACAGGGAGCCCAAATCTAAAAAAATTCAGAAGATTTTAGATAGACTTGTTTTGACCAAACTTTCGACTATACAAACGATACAAATTATTCCGAAACATATTTTGAACATAAATTGCACAGGTTTTAGTTGATTTCTCGTATTTTTATTAAATAATCACTCAATTCTGATTTGGCGCAAGAGTTTGAGATCTGAAAATAGTAGGCGGCGGCTAGGAAGACTCGCTAAATTATCTCCGTTTCGCTAGCCATACTAATCCCAGATTGACAAATATTTGATGAGAACATGGAATACCCAGAATAAAAATCAAAATAATTGGGATCGAAATACTGAAAGTCAAGGCAAGTTGGCTTTTTATATATTCTAAGCCACTAATGTCCCTGAATTCCTCTTCAGTTAGTAGCCGCAATGAACAATATTTTGAAAGAGGTGGCCAGTTTTAGTGCCAGCTTAGCATGCCTCGGTCCGTGTTCTCTGCAAAAGACACCACTTCGCGCCGCTACGGGATAGAAAAGGGCAAGCGCGGCCTTCAAGAAGCATGCCAGCTCTCTATAAGTGCATCAGCAAGTAGCAATATTCGACTCCCTAAAGGCTGGTTTCCATATGGTCTTATCTGTCGCATCAGTCGACCGTGAAACAATGGAAATTGTAATTATTATTTTGTTTCACGGTTGACTGATAAGACAGATACAACAGATAAGACTATATGGAAACTAGGCTTAAAGCACAATAACAAACATAAAATATATCAAGCTTGAAAGGGGAAATGTTCTTGTCTGTATCCTTTGATATGGCAAACCGGGCTAGAAGCTGGTCTGAGAAACGGACAGGTGAGACCACGTCCATCGAACCACAGAATCTCCTTCCAACATCCACTGTTGCTGAAAATCACAGGCTCCACGTGTGTATTTATAAGTCAGACAGTGAAACAGCGAAGATCAAGGTGTGAAGATTGGGCGATGGAGATTGCGCAGTGAAATCATCGCCAGGCTCGTAGCTCGCATTTTTGGAGAGGGAGGCGTTGTCCTCAGTTTTACAGAAAGAAACATCCTGTGCAAACCAAATTTATATCATTTTGTCGTGTTTCCTTCCCTTTTGTTACCAAAAACCTGATTTTTCTGGCCCCAAGGGGGTTCGTTCGTACCTCTGGAACCCTCCTACGGTCCTGATCGTATCGCCCCTCCTCACTCTGACCGACCAGCGGGTCCACAGTAACCTCTCCACATTCTGCACATTGGGCGCTGCAACTGCGTTCAGGACTGCAGTATTCTCAGGTGCTCTTGTCAAAGCACCAGTTTGCGGACAATGTAAGGGATCCGCGTGCACCAACTCGCCTATGGCGTCTTTGATGAGGGTCATTAGAACACAGGCTGAGACCAGATCGGCTGGCAAAATTGGACTTCTCTTTGGTGGCTATTAATGAACACTGAATATGAAGTCAGGGACATTAGTGTATAATAATCTATAATCTATATCAACATGCGCTAGAAATAAGAAGCCAACCGGCCTTGACTTTGAGGGTTTCAGGAACCAGTTTTACAACGTTTAACGATCTCGTGATATCTCGATCCCAATTATTTTTATTTTTCTATTTTTTTTATTTTATTATTTCCTTAATGTCTGCGTAACGCATGTTAACATCAAATATTTTGTTAATCTGAGATAATATGGTTATCAACGGAGATAATTTATCGAACAAAAGCGTCACTAGCTGGCGCCTCCTATGAGAGTTCCAGATCGAACTCTGAGAAAATAGAATTGAGTGATTATTCAATAAAAAGTACGAGAATACAATTAAAACTCGTATTATCTATGTTCAAAAGTGTGTTTCGGAATAATTTGAACCATTTGCATTGTCGAAAGTTTCATCAAATGACTCTATTTTAATATTGTGCATTTCTCGAGATTGGGCTCCTGTGGTTTTTCATACAAGCTTTGTATGGGAATTTTCAATTGCCATTTTCGGCGTGTTCCTTTCCTTCGATTTTTGGGACTTTTAGTATGTTCATTTGGGGACTAAATGTAGTACAAACCGTCGAAAAAGCTTTTGTTGCAATTAGTTCCCGGTCAAACCGTAGATTGACTGGACTATTAGGACATCCATTTGAGGGTCTTCGCTGATTGGCTGATTTTGAACGTTGGAGCATGCGCAGAAAGTTGTTTCTCTCAACGGCTCTGTATCAAATCTCGCGCAGGCGTCAGTGGCTGTCACCAGAGCCCTGAGTTGACCAGCCTGAGAGCTCTGTGTTCGAGAATGCCCATCGAATTGACTGGCCAGGTAAGTAGTATAGTATGTACCAAATTTAATGCTAATTCGGTACATACTATACTACTTGGTACGAGAATGACGTTTCTGTTCATTTATTCTTCTGTGGGAAATGTCACGCCGTAATGGGAAACATTACGTCCAAGGAGTGATCAGAGTTCCAATGCGCCTTCTAGGTAAAGAACAGATGACGTCACAATGAAGAAACTGCACGTGCGAGCATTAGATAAAACGCTTGACGAGATGAAAGGACGTCGACTGCAAAGGCACCATCGTCGCTGAAAACCTACCTTCATTTTCAGATTTCCAGCAACCAAAGAGCTTTGAGTTCTTTAACGTATTATTATATTCCATGCTAACTGCAACCAAACCTGGGATTTTGCTTGTGAAGGATGTAAGAGGGCCAACGATTTGTCTAAGCGCAGCTGTTTGAATTTAAATGTCATGATTCGTGGGTCATGGCAGTTCCAATGCTCGTTCTGGATTAAGAGTTGATGACGTCACAGTGAAAAAACTGCGCGTGCAAGCTGAGAAAAAATGTTTGGTGAGATGGAGTGCAAACGGCATTGTCTACAAAGGCGCCAACATCTCTGAAAACTTTTATTTTCAAATTTCCAGCAAGCTGAGAGCTTTGAATTGTTCTTTAAGTTATTATTTTAACGGAACATGTATACTCCAAGCGGTAGCTTAATGGTTACCTCTAAGCGTAGCGGGTTGATTTTTTAACGATAAGATTCATGGTGATTCTTTTGATGTTCACTCGACTCTGAAAGCTTTTTCACATTGCAATAGATTCAGCCTATGCGATTTCGGGTCCGATTGTATTATTGGCAAAGTATAACTCATGATCATTTTTCTTCTTCATTTTCAGTTACTTGACCACGGCCATTGGTATGATCTCAAGGACACTTCAAAGTTGGAGCTTCTAGACGTAGTGCGTAATTATTTTCGGTTCACAGTTTTTAAAATATTATTGCATTACAGTTTAGTGTAATCACAACCACACTCGACCTTACAGTTGTTTTCAGAATACTTTTCCACATCACGTTGCAAAGTTGGTTCCCGTCCATCCCAACTACAATAGGTTGCCAAGTTTGCAACCAAGTGCCCAACTAAAGGAGGGTTGTCCAATACACTGACAAATTTATGCAAGGCATTGTCTAAAACAATGGAGTGCAATGGAGTGTATTATAGAACGAGGCAATAGAATGGAGGAGAACAATATCATGCATAAATTTGTCAGAGTATTGGACTAGTATGTTTGACAGTGATCTGTGAATATTGAAATATTTTATCTGTTTTTTTTTAATCTGAATTTTCCTTCTGGGCTGCCAAATTACGAAGTTAGTTTGGATCTTGGTTGCAAACTTAAGAACCTTCCAACTTCGCAACCTGGCGCGGAAAAGTATTGTGAAAACAACTGTAATCGGAAGTTCCTACCTCCTCCTTCCGATGCATTCTCGTACCCAGAGCTCCCCGGCTCTTCTGCTCGGGGGAGGCTCTGGTGACGTCCATTTGAGGACCTTTGCCGATTGGCTGGTTTTGAACGTTGGTGCATGCGCAGAAAGATCTTTCTCTTAACGACTATGTATCAAATCTCGCGCATGCGTCAGTGGCTGTCATCAGAGCCTCCCCCGCGAGGTTACGAGCTGGTGAGCTCCTGGTAAAAGAATGCTTCCGATGAGACATGGATATTCTGTCATGTCATGGAGAACGGATGGAGATTGTGCTCATGCGGCTTTGCTTTATATAGAAATATAAGCATAGATCCAATTTCGCATGACTGTGGTAAACCAGTCTCAAAGTAACTACATCAGTTCTGAACAAAACGTATAGGAGTAAATGCAAAGTAAATGCGAATTACTTCCTACAGTCAAGACATATGAAATCCCATCTAATGACACTGGTGTTTATGAACAACGTCGCTACGTTTCTGGCGTTGATGGGAAGATACTTTATTCTTGGATTGCACTCATTCCTATGGGATTAACATCACAAAAGCGCGGCGGCCATGTTGGTGTACAGAACAAAAACAGCAAATGAACTTTTTGTTCCTGTACACCAACATGGCTGCCAATGACGTCACGTGCAATCCAAGAATATGGGAGAATCTTACTCTTAGCAATGGACTCTAGGCTTTACATTCCTTTGATGTCCGTTTTAGATGTTCGTCAGTGCCATGGGTCCCCCTGGCGGGGGAAGGAATGACATCACAGGCCGGTTTGTACGTCATACAAATGTCATCTCCATCGACTCCTTCGACGATAACACGATGAACAAGATCTTCACTTCAATCGCCGACTGGCACTTCGCCAAGGGGTTTGATGCGTCCTTCCAGCGACTGGGAAAGGTGAGGAATATCCTTGCGCATCCCTAAAGGACGTCCACTTAAAGAGTCTGTGTCAGCCGCCATCTTGACAGGAAGCAACATACTGAGTTTGAAAAAGCATCCATTTCCATCGGCTGATTTAGAGAATGTAGTACAATATTTTTCAATTTGGTAAATGAAGAGGAAAGCTTTGTTTGTGGAAGGTTATTTCATAATTTCTACACGTAATTTCAGAGCGCGCGCGCTTCTTTATTCAGAAATGCCCAAGCCGCGTCCCACAACTACCAGCATGCAGCGCGCCCTTTTTAACAGTTCGTTCGACAAATGTCCCACATCTACCGACATGCAGCGCGCGCGTGCGTTATAACTCGAATCGTCCATTCGTCTTCTAATACCGACTTAAAAAAATAACAAAGGAGTGTCTCAGGCTCTTTTAAGAAGGCCATTTTTGGCGCCAGCGTCACCGCAAACCAAATACAATAAACCTTTTCCGCTTGCGCTGGGGACCTGTTGTTTGTGCGAAAAAAAATCTGTGTTCGGGTACATGAATAATAAAGAGCTTCCTTTTGCATCTCTAAAAGGATTTGCTCGTGTAGACGTTACATTAGAAACCCTTGATGCCATGACCTGCTCATGTTTTTGTTCTTTTCAGATTGTAGTCATGGCGACAATGCAAGTGTACAAATCCGCCGTGGAGAAGTTCCTTCCCACCCCTAGCAAGTCACACTACGTGTTCAACTTGCGTGACTTTGCGCGCGTCACGTTTGGCGTGCTACTAGTTCCCGCGAGTCACATGACAGAAGGCGACAAGCTGATTCGCCTGTGGATCCACGAGGTTTACAGGGTCTTCTATGATAGGCTGATCGATGACCCTGATAGACAGATGTTCTTTGACGTCATCAAGAATACCATTAAAGAGCAGTTTAAACTGGAGATGGACAGACTTGTCGGACATCTTGTACCGACCGGACAGAAGCTGAAAGATGAACACATCAGGTTTGTACGTTAAACAAAAAGTAAAATAAGTAAATTTATTTTACGATTGTGACATCATTTTACAAAATAACGTCAAAATTGAGTGCAGATATATATATGTTATTTACCGGCTTGGGGTCGGTCCGGATCGTGAAATACTGTGCCCGAGGTCTTGAAAATAGTGACCGAGACCGGAGGTCGAGGTCACTATTTTCATGGCGAGGTCACGGTATTTCACGATCTGGACCGACCCCAAGCCGCTAAATAATTTTTTTTTTCCATTCACTTGAACAGCATGAAACTAGCGCGTGCCGAAATTAGCGTGCGCACGATTAATCCGGACCCGGGGTCCGGATCGTAATATTCCAGATCGCTCGCGAGCCAATCAGAACGCGCGATTTGATGGATACCGGACCGCTGAAAAAATAAGTAGCCGTATTACACGGCAAAGGCCGTATTACAGGGTTGGATCCGTATTACACTGTGGCAAACCGGTTACGAACCGGTTTATGGCGCGCATTTTAATGGCTTCCCGATCGTGTGCTAGTTAAATCATGTACGTTTTCTAGTGAATCTTGAAGAGAAACGGAAATATTTATGTTTGTCGTATAATATATAAGTCATTAGATTTTTGTTCATGTTATAATAGTGGACATTTTACTCCTGTTAAAATCCCAACTGGCCTATATACAAACAAGTCACCAGTAGGACGGGTCTTGAACTTTGGATCTTCGGATTGCGAAGTCGGCGCCCCAACCACTGGGCCATTTGGCTACTAGCTCTAAAATGTTGGTCGCCAAGCCCCGAAATTTAGTCGCCATTGTGTCGGGCCCTGCTCGGGGACATCAGTTAAATGTTAAAAGTCGCCATTTACCCACAGACAAGTTTGGCTAGTGTAACCACCATTACATGTCGGTTGGCTGTTTGTTGTTTTCTTTTTTTTAAAGTAATTTCTGAAATGTATAAATATTTACCTTCGTATAGGATCGACATTTTTTTATTATTGTTCAGATTTTTTTGGGTATTTTATGTGCCGTTCTTTTTTGTGAATATTGCCAATTACTTGAATCTTGCATTTCTAGGAATCTATTTTTCGGGGACTACATGGTGCCAGAGAGCCCTGACAAGATCTACGATGAAGTGTCCGACCTGAAAGCGCTCACTGTACAGATGGAGGCGTAAGTAGTAGTATCTCAAGAACTCCTCTGGTTTTGAAATTTCGATTCTTAAGGGCTGGTCTATCACGAACCCAAACGCAAGTGCTAGCCTAGAATGAACATTATATTAAAATTAGTTTGCTTGCGTTTGCCTTCTAAACAAAATGGCGGCGGAAACCGTGATAAGGCCTATTACTTTTATCATAAATACGAGCCAGCTGGCCAGTTGTTATTAGTTTAGCTCATTTCGGACCTTGGAGTTTGGTCATAGCTTATGACGTCATTTGCCTCTCACCTCTGTGCACCTCTCACCTCTGTACACCGACGTTGAAAATACCACAGTACTCACCACAGAATAATATATCTAACAACCAATCATGGTTTATAAACTGCATTGTAGAAATCGCATTTCGCATCTAAGGGATCAGAAAGTATACAAGTGTATACATTTACATTTCAATTTCTAACCTGTAGGTATTGGACGAGTTTAATCAGATGAGTAAGACCCCCATGTCACTTGTAATGTTTAAGTTCGCCATTGAGCACATCTCTCGGGTCAGCAGAGTCCTGAAGCAAGATAACGGTCACTGCCTTCTTGTTGGTAAGTTAAACTGATAGTAAATTTATTCACTATTAGTAAGGATACAGCCCTTGCGCCAGCCCGCGCCATTTCTGCACAAAATACAATTTATTTATGTTGTAAACGAGTGAAGCTGGAGACACTAATATTATCTAGTTGGTAAACTTCAAGGGGAGGTTGAGAAATCAATTATGCAGTTATGATGAGATGAGATGGTAATGTGTTTTTTTATACTACCGAATCATCGTAAGAAAGGAAGAAAACCAAAATCAGGTGACTTCCCTGTGATTCTGCCCCACGACCCTTGCCTTGTGGAGTCCCTTGGATTTATAATTTATTTCTCACATTGACCATGCTACACGGCCACAACTTAACGTCGAACCTCGCATAAACTTCGAGGAGTGTCTGTCTTGCCTTTTTCTAATGTTACTGTCTGTATCTCTCAGGAGGAGTGTCTGTCTTGCCTTTTTCTAATGCTACTGTCTGTATCTCTCAGGAGGAGTGTCTTTCTTGCCTTTTTCTAATGTTACTGTCTGTATCTCTCAGGAGGAGTGTCTGTCTTGCCTTTTTCTAATGTTACTGTCTGTATCTCTCAGGAGGAGTGTCTTTCTTGCCTTTTCTAATGTTACTGTCTGTATCTCTCAGGAGGAGTGTCTGTCTTGCCTTTTTCTAATGTTACTGTCTGTATCTCTCAGGAGGAGTGTCTGTCTTGCCTTTTTCTAATGTTACTGTCTGTATCTCTCAGGAGGAGTGTCTGTCTTGCCTTTTTCTAATGTTACTGTCTGTATCTCTCATGAGGAGTGTCTTTCTTGCCTTTTTCTAATCTTACTGTCTGTATCTCTCAGGAGGAGTGTCTGTCTTGCCTTTTTCTAATGTTACTGTCTGTATCTCTCAGGAGGAGTGTCTGTCTTGCCTTTTTCTAATGTTACTGTCTGTATCTCTCAGGAGGAGTGTCTTTCTTGCCTTTTTCTAATGTTACTGTCTTGCTATCTCTCAGGAGGAGTGTCTGTCGTGCCTTTTTCTAATGTTACTGTCTGTATCTCTCAGGAGGAGTGTCTGTCTTGCCTTTTTCTAATGTTACTGTCTGTATCTCTCAGGAGGAGTGTCTGTCTTGCCTTTTTCTAATGTTACTGTCTGTATCTCTCAGGAGGAGTGTCTTTCTTGCCTTTTTCTAATGTTACTGTCTGTATCTCTCAGGAGGAGTGTCTGTCTTGCCTTTTTCTAATGTTACTGTCTGTATCTCTCAGGAGGAGTGTCTGTCTTGCCTTTTTCTAATGTTACTGTCTGTATCTCTCAGGAGGAGCGTCTGTCTTGCCTTTTTCTAATGTTACTGTCTGTATCTCTCAGGAGGAGTGTCTGTCTTGCCTTTTTCTAATGTTACTGTCTGTATCTCTCAGGAGGAGCGTCTGTCTTGCCTTTTTCTAATGTTACTGTCTGTATCTCTCAGGAGGAGTGTCTGTCTTGCCTTTTTCTAATGTTACTGTCTGTATCTCTCAGGAGGAGCGTCTGTCTTGCCTTTTTCTAATGTTACTGTCTGTATCTCTCAGGAGGAGTGTCTGTCTTGCCTTTTCTAATGTTACTGTCTGTATCTCTCAGGAGGAGTGTCTGTCTTGCCTTTTTCTAATGTTACTGTCTGTATCTCTCAGGAGGAGTGTCTGTCTTGCCCTTTTCTAATGTTACTGTCTGTATCTCTCAGGAGGAGTGTCTGTCTTGCCCTTTTCTAATGTTACTGTCTGTATCTCTCAGGAGGAGTGTCTGTCTTGCCTTTTTCTAATGTTACTGTCTGTATCTCTCAGGAGGAGTTTCTGTCTTGCCTTTTGCTGATGTTACTGTCTTGCTATCTCTCAGGTATTGGAGGCAGCGGTCGTCAAAGTGTTACTCGCCTCGCCACCTTCATGGCCGATTATGACTTGTTCCAGATCGAGATCTCCAAAAACTACACCAAAACGGAGTGGCGCGAGGATCTCAAAAGGGTAAATACAAGGCTGGGCATTTATGTGTGGCAGTAATGTACTATAAGGATATCAAGGAAGTTCCCTGCTAGCAGAGTCCTCTTTTCTCTGCATTTCGATGGCTGACGGGATCTTGGCTAAAAGGGATAAGGACCTGATTAATAATTCCTAGGATAAACAATAGAACAAAGCTGCATGGCATAACATGGCATATGTAGGTTTGTTCTACCGTGAAGCCTATGAATTATTAATCACGTCATCCCTTTTAGCCATGACTGGTTGAGGTTCGCGAGGAAAAGAGGCCTCTGCTCTGGGTCGAAACTCCCTTTGTTTTGCCGCCATCCACAACCTTGGACGGTTTGCTGATCGTTTCTTGAGCCCACTATATTATACGCACGCATATCTACGGACGTTTTCCGCTGTGTGACAAGCCTGTTTTTGGCTCTTAGATGCTGATCAAGGCTGGAGTGGATGGCAAACCTACCGTGTTTCTGTTCAGTGATAATCAGATCAAAGAGGAGTCGTTTCGTAGAGGATATCAACATGATCCTCAATACTGGTGACGTGCCGAACATCTTCGCCGCTGACGAGAAGGCAGACGTCATAGAGAAAATGCAGACCGTCGCTAGAGTCGAGGTAAGGGTCATTCCATTTATCATCCGCACCCCCACTTACAACGTCTAGCCCCCTCAGAAATTTCACCTACGGAAGAGTATATTTCAGTCCTGACTCCCTCAGAAATACTAAAGAGTGTCTTTCAGTTCCGACCTTCTAGGAATTGGCTATTCCAGCTATAACGCACGTGCGCGCCTCGTGTGTTTAAAAACCGCGCGCTCCATTCTAGAATTTGTGGGTCACGACCAAGGCCATTTCTGAATAAAGAAGAGCGCGCGCGCTTATAGGTGGAATCGTCCATAAGTCAGCTACCCCTCCAGCTATCCCTTAGCTCCTATATGGCTGGACTCCCTTGGAAATAGGGTTAAACCCTCGGGAAATGACAATATTGCTGCCCCTTGGACTTTGGATACAAACTGAAATTGCCCTATTGGGATGTTGTGTGCGTCTCCGTCGCGCTCCAATATAGAATAGCAGTGGCGTTGCAAAGGGCTGCGTTTTTACGTCATTCCTAAATGGAGGAATGCTCACAATGAATAATTCAACGATATTTTTGACAATATTACTTCAAATTGACCTAAAAACATTCAAAATATCTGAACTATCAAGACTACTAGTCAGGATAAGGGTTAATACATAGTTTTAGTATATTTTTATAGTATATGCCTCGTTCTATTAAAGATTATACTATTAAGGTACGTAATCAATAAAACGAGCTGTCCGAACCAGCGAATTCACTGGTAGCGTAGGGTTAGGGTTAGGGTATAGAGACTGGAAAGTTACAGGTTCGAACCCTGATGATTTTCATAATTCTTTTTTCACTTCTGTAGGTGAGCGCTTGTTTAGAAAAAAATTCTAAGTGCCAGTGAGCATTCCTCGATTTAGGCGTGTGTCGTTTTTAGAGGGACGCCATTTTGGGCGAAATCTTTATATTTTTCCGCTGATACGAAACTGATGTTTTGGCTCTGTAATGAATGGCCACTGACTGCATAATTCACAATTTTTGGACACAATATTATAGAGATGTGGCACTGAATTTGCATATCTCGTATACATTAGCGTTTTGGATTGCGAGTATACCGACCTTTACGCTTCATAATTGGAGAATTTCTTCATAACTGGTCCATTCCTGTTCCTTTCAGGGTCGCAAGATCGACGCTACGCCGCTAGCGATGTACAATTTCTTCATTGAGCGCGTGCGCACTAACCTCCACGTCGTTTTGGCCATGAGTCCTATTGGTGACGCATTCAGAAACCGACTCCGTATGTTCCCATCCCTGATCAACTGCTGCACGATAGACTGGTTCCAGGTAACTATACTTATTATACCACTGTGACGTCATTTTGCCATATATGAGTCATACTGGTGACGCGTTCAGGAACAGACCGTATGTTCCCATCCCTGATCAACTGCTGCACGATAGACTGGTTCCAGGTAACTATACTTATTATACCACTGTGACGTCATTTTGCCATATATGAGTCATACTGGTGACGCGTTCAGGAACAGACTCCGTATGTTCCCATCCCTGATCAACTGCTGCACGATAGACTGGTTCCAGGTAACTATACTTATTATACCACTGTGACGTCATTTTGCCATATATGAGTCATACTGGTGACGCGTTCAGGAACAGACTCCGTATGTTCCCATCCCTGATCAACTGCTGCACGATAGACTGGTTCCAGGTAACTATACTTATTATACCAATGTGACGTCATTTTAACATTTGAAATCAAAATTGCGTGCAGATACGCAGCAGTATTGCGAAAACCGTTCTGTTGCAATTTGTTGCAGGTTGTGTTATAAGTTGACTGGACTAGTATTACACGGTTGAAAGCCATAGTGCTCTGTAGCAAAATGGTTACGAACCGGTTTTGCGTGCGCATTTGACTGGCTTTCCGATCGTGTGCTAGTCAAACATGTAAGTTTTCTAGTAAATCTTGAAAAAGACGAACATATTTTTGTTCATCGTATAATTAACAACTCATGAGATGTTTTTTTTTTCATGTAATACTCACAGACATTTTACGTCCCTGCGGGCTCGTTGCACTGCATTGATTCGTTGCACTGCATTGATATGGTCATTGAAACTCTGACAATATCTGTCTTCTGCACATGAGATTTTTCCTGCGATATCCGTCATCTGAGCGAAATTTTATATCTGAAGCTCATAAAAAGTGTGCAAAAGTATATCATTTCAGGGATGTTTTGGTGCTATCGATGTACTGAATAATAAAACCACTATCCTTCTCGGGACTGCGTCCCTCGTCGGCTAGGTACCAGACGATGTTCTGCGCAATCTCGCAGGATAATGGTTAAATAATACTAATAAAATTGACTTACCAGATGCTTTACCTTTTCTTTTGATTCGCCTAGGCGTGGCCCGAGGACGCGTTGGAGATGGTTGCGAACAAGTTCCTTGAGGAGGTTGACATGGCGATTGAAGTTAAGAAGAAATGCGTGTTCATGTGCAAGTACTTCCATGAGAGCGTCCGAATGCTCTCGGAAAGGTCAGTTCTGTGATTAGGTTCTGTTTCGTTTTCCTTCGGCAGAGTTCGTTGACAGTTACTGCTTTGATCATTTTCGTCTCGTTATGTGCTCTACTTACAGTTTCGCATAACTCAAATATATAACAAAATCGCGGGCATAATTTTAAGTCCAGCTTGACAATGTTAGGCTCAGTCCAGCATTAAATCACATTCACATGACGTCGTTAAATGTTTCACACATTTGCGTTATTTGAAATATAATTAGTCCAGAGCGTTAGGTTTAAGCGAAATGTTTTGGACGTATTTATCGATCGAGCTTCATTTCGAATCTGGATGAGCACTTGCGCAACAGTCTTACAACAAGAAAGACAGGGGAAACATTGCGACGCGAGATTGGTAGTTTTCGTGATTTTGTTAACGACTGTTCAAATGAGACGGGTTTCCAATAATATGACTCGGTGTTTTTTCATGTTTAACTGGGTCAGCAGTAGTCCCTATCCCCTGAGACAACTTCATCCCAAGACAACTCTCGTCTCACGTTGACATTACCTTCCACTCTATTTATCATAGGTACTACCAAACGCTTCGTCGGCGGAACTACGTCACACCCACGTCTTACCTCGAGCTGATCATGACGTTCAAAACCCTGCTCGACATCAAAAGGAACGACATTATCGCCCTCAAGAACCGCTACCTCACGGGTCTGGAGAAGTTAGAGTTTGCGGCATCTCAAGTGTCCGTCATGCAGAAGGAGCTGACAGATCTACAACCGGAGCTGATAGAGACCTCGGCACAGACGGAGAAACTCATGATTAAGATTGAACAAGATACTGTCGAGGTCGAGGCCAAAAAGAGGTACCATATGTTTTACATATGTTGTCTATCAGTATATCTGTTTATCGGAGTCATCTTCGTCTTATATTTGTATTGGTTGATATGTTGTCGAACAAAAAATGTGTCCGGGATTTTTTATTTCAAATGCCAGAAGGATTATTTTTCTTTATTTCTGACGCAAATTTGATGCAAAACGCCATTTTGATTACGCGCGCGATCGTTTGAAACAGATTGCACACTGCAAATCAGACGTTTTTTGTCCCAATGGGGGGAGGGAGGGGCATAGGCACCAGAGGACTCTGAACCCTGCTTAGTTACTCCGGGTCAATATCCGTAATAAATCTCCAAATAATGGGCCGTTTTAAAAAAAAAACGTACCCTGGAAATTCCACAGGGCTCGCTGTGTTTGACCCTGAAATTTCAATAGGGTTTGTTGATTTTATTGATTTCCACAGGGTATTCATTTGCAACTGTGGAATTTCCACAGGCTCACAAGAGAATGAGGAAATTCTAGAGTGGTCGCTTCAAATTTCCACAGGGGTTGTACAGGAGTCTGGAATTTCCATTGGGGTGGAACAGCCCAAGTACAACTGATTTCTTCAATCTTTTATAGATCGTTGCCGCAGACGAGGCGGTCGCTAACGAGGCGGCAGGGGTGGCTCAAGGCATCAAGGAGGAGTGTGAAAGTGACTTGGCGGAAGCTCTGCCAGCTCTAGAGGCAGCCCTCAAGGCCCTGGACACACTCAAGCCTAGCGACATTTCTATGGTCAAGTCCATGAAGGTACGTCGACAACATTTCTCGACAGCATCTCTCATTTGTATTGCCTTTTTACTTTACTTATACTCGTGCTCCTGGAGCTATTTACTGCTGTTTTGTTCATTCACGGATGTCTTCACCAGCACCAACATGGTCGTAACCATCACGTTTTGTTATCGCTAAAAGAAAGAATACCCTTTCATTGTTTCGCCTTCTAACCTTCTAAGAGGAAATCCGCAAAGAAATCGAGTAATTTTGACACAAAACGGAATCAATTTTTAGGCAGAGTATTACAAAACCAATTTCCTTGCTTGTTTGTAGTATTTTTTAAAGGTCTTGATAAAATAAAGATTGGTGAAAAACGGAAGAAATTCCTAAGGATACCTGAGAATATTTTTTCAAAGTTGTGAAGGAATGGTGTTGGCTGTTGATGTTCATTTCATGGTGCTGTCAACCTATATAAATTGTATGGATTTGGATAAATTTCAGTATTCATTTTGTTCGATGTTTGGTGTTGTAAGAAATTATTTTTTAGATCAGATATCAAAAACAGTAAGATGATATTATTTTTTTTGTTCCAAGATTTTTTCTCCAATCGTTACTCGAGTTTCAAATGGATTGCGAAGGAATCCGCCAGCAGTACGAGTAAAGCAGTGGACAGAAATCTTGTACCAATATAATTTGCATAGTATTGCAACTTTTATTGAGTCAGTATCTAATCAGAATCCATTTCTAATAACACCAAACCCTGAAAACGAAATTCAAAGTTCTTACAAAATACTGGGAAATGGTAGTGGAATGAAATTGACAACAATTGTCTTGTGTTTGGGCTACTTTTTTAACTTGAAATTGATTTTTAAAGGCCCCAATGGGAATTTGTTCTGGGTGTTACTACAGCTAACGAGTAACATCTCTCGCTTTAAGAAAGTACAAACAGAATTTCAATATCTTTGGTACAAGATTTTGCTTACCAAAACATGAAATTGCTCGATCTCTAAATGGATTTCTTTTAAAACCCTTCTGACCTCCTCTACTTTCCAAACTTAGTATTCCGCTTAAAAAATGCTAATTCGGTCCCTCCTATACTACTCTCAACAGAATCCCCCTGCAGCCGTCAAACTCGTCATGGAGGCAGTATGCATCATGAAGAACGTGAAACCCGAGCGCAAGCCTGACCCATCAGGCTCTGGACGTATGATAGAGGATTACTGGGGTTCGTCACAAAAAGTACTTGGCGATCTGAAGTTCTTAGACTCTCTCAAGGCTTATGACAAAGACAACATACCGGTACCAGTGATGAAGAAGATACGAGAAAAGTATGTGGCGTTGTTTGTCTGGTTGCTTTGTCCGATTATTTTGTCCTGGAACCATTCAGCTATAATTGCGAGTTTGTTCATCCGTAAGAAATGAGGTGCATTTGCTTCACATTTGCCAGCATGCGGCGCGTGCTTTTTTGGTATTCAGATTTCTCAAGTGAACAATAGCTAGACCGAGTCATTATCCGCTGGCTTTCTTCTACAGGAAAACAACTTTGTTAAAAAATCCTCCTGATCCGGATCGTGCTATAGAAGACCTTGGTTGTAAAAGAGCTTATAAGCTGCTGACCTCTTATGCGCCTCTTTCCTCGCTCTATAGATATGTGACTAACCCAGACTTTTAACGCCGAGATCATTCGCACGGTCTCTTACGCGCCTTCCTTCTTCACTCTACAGATATGTGACTAACCCAGACTTTAACCCCGAGAACATTCGCACGGTCTCGTCTGCGTGTGAGGGTCTGTGCAAGTGGGTTCGTGCTATGGAAGTGTACGATCGCGTTGCGAAGGTGAGTTGTGCCTTTCTACGATTTATTTTGTATCATAATTGCTGTAGATGCAGCGCTGTCGGCCAAGTACAAGCAACATTGCTGGTCCTAACACGTCGCGCGTCCATTTTCATTGCATCTAGGCAATCGTTGACACTTGTCAGTCGTTCATAATTGTTGGTTAAAGTCTGAAACCAGTTAAAATTTTGAGCCAACAAGTCGCATCATTTCGCATGTTCTGTGACCATCGAAACGTACTCCCAACTAACGTCATGCCGCCCGTTTGCACAGCACACAGCCAGCAAGTGCTAACATTTCACTAGCGACAAAGCCGTTAGGAAAATATCACGCGAACACAATTTAGTGGGTTTAAAATGTTGAAGTCCTGAAAATGTATATTGATATGCGCAGTATAAAATAAAATTATTATTTATTATTACAGGTTGTGGCGCCTAAGAAGGAGAAGCTGGCGGCGGCAGAAGCAGAGTGGCTGTACAGATGGAAAAAACGCCAAACAACCAAAAGTACGTCTCACACTCAAGGAGTTTGTCGTGTTCTGTATAGAGCAGATTTCGTATGACTGTGAAAATTGCGCGAGAGAGAAAGAGTTGTACCGCGCCGCGACCGTGACCGTACCGCGACTACGCGATTTCATTGCGTATCTACAGCAGGCCAGGTTCCGTACCGCAACCGCGACAGTACCGCGCCGTGCCGCGACACTTTTCACAGTCAAACGAAATCCAGCTGGTCTGCCTCCCGGCCATTTACTTTAAAAGGATAGTTTGTTTCAGTTCTTTGTTCATCGTATGTTTATAGTGTCCTCATTGAGCTAAATACATCGACACTATTAAATTTTCACGAAGTAGTAGTCCTCACAGAATAGCTACGTGTAGCAATATATTTCCTTGCATACTCATGAAGAATGACTTATTGTAAAGGTGTCCACGACTGCGGCGCTGGGTATGCAAGGAGGCTGTGCGGGTAAAGTTCGTCACCGCCACCAGGGGAGGTGGGTGGGGCGAAATATCCGTTTAAAATTCAGGACGCCGGCCACGAAGGACTCTAAAGCCGGAAATTTATGGCACGGCCGCAGAGCGTCATGCACGCATAATTTGGGAATCCTGGGACAGTTATTTTAGGAATGGCGTTATATTTTGTGAAGCGCTAAATAAGTATGCAAAGAAGATATCCCTGATAAGGCTGGTCTATTTTCTCTTTGCCTCTTAAAAAACTTCTAATGAAGTACAGAGGAAACAATTTTGAAGATCACGGTCGAAATTCCAGTGCCTGTTGTTAAAAAGGCCTGCAAAAGTCGGTTGCACTTGCTATTTTTGTTGCATTTGTCGTGCGAGTTGCAGTTCGTTCCAACTCTTTAGTGTAAACGAGATGCAAATCCGGTGCGATTTCTGTGTTCTCTTTTGTTCAAATCGCATCAAGTTGCAAAGAGTTCCGGAAATGCGACATCACGCGACACAAGCTGCACCTAGTTTACATCAGTGATTTTGAGTTGACGCGTACGTGCGAGAAAAATAGCCGCGACAAAAAGTGTAAACGGGCCTTCAGGTGTGTTTTTACCGTTGCAGCACAACTGATATCACCACTGTTTTGATCGCGCTCACCCCGGTTTTTATTTCCAGCCAGGAGTTGTTTTTTATCAGCTCTGTGTTAATCTTGAATTTGTCATTACCATTGATAGGTCGCAGACAAACTGCAGGCACTCAATGACGAGTTCGATGCCATGACAACCAAGAAGCAAGAGCTCGAGGCGAACATTGACTTGTGTGAGAAGAAACTCGACCGAGCAGAGAAGCTGATTGGAGGCTGGGCGGAGAGAAGGACCGCTGGACAGAAGCAGCGCGGATGCTGGAAGACAGGTGTGCCTAGAAAGCTTGAATGTCGATGAATGTTTGACACGTTTTACAGCAGTGTTTCTTTAACAGGACAGTAAGCGATCAATATACCAAATCGCCATCGGTGCTTACATCTTGTTGCCAAACAATTCAGATCATGTGATAATTCCTTTGGGTGGTTACAATTGTAAAAACTTTCTCACTCTACCGAGTGCACGAGTGCAGAAATAACAATCCACCTAGAGTAACCTGTAAACTGGGTGGTGCAAACACACACAGTCTATAGTATAATATTCTCATTGCTAGAATTAATACAATGGCTCCAGAGCTAATTAAGAAGATATGGAGAGAGGGGCGAGCTCTGGAGGCTAGGTGCAGGACGGGTCCTGCAATAGAGTTGTGGGTGTGGCGTTGCAGCACCATTATTCGGGAGGTGGGAGGGGCGATCAAACTTCACTCTCGAACTTTATGTCAAATTGGTCGAAGGCAGAATGATAAGATGGCAGGAACGCAGGATTAAGTACTAGCGTGGTCATGTGATGCCCTTTGGTCACGTGGTGATGATTTTAATCGATCTTTCGCCATTCTAATTAATTATACGCAATGAGAATAGTATAATATTCTCATTGCTAGAATTAATACAATGGCTCCAGAGCTAATTAAGAAGATATGGAGAGAGGGGCGAGCTACCTTCGGCTAGGCTTGCCCAAGTCTTCAAATACGTTACCACGCCCTCTGGTGGTATCCAATACCAAACTACCCATACCAATACCATAAACATCCCATACCTAAAACATCCCAAACTTAATTCAAAACTCTCATTCCCATACCTAAAAGGGATTACAGAATGAATGCCATGCCGTGAGCTGTCTGGCTTATT
>JAWWUD010000204.1:0-121829 GCA_033964015.1 Scolanthus callimorphus
CGCTATATTTAAACGGCATGATTAAAGATAACATAATCGATGAAAAACTTCAATCATTTCTTTTCAATAACAATGCTAAGCCGGGTCGATTTTATATACTTCCTAAAATTCACAAAGCTGGCAATCCAGGACGTCCCATTGTTTCTTCTAATAACCATCCTACAGAACGCATTTCTCAGTTCGTAGATTTCTTTCTCAAACCACTAGTCTCTAAACTTCCCTCTTACATTAAAGACACTAATGATTTTTGAAAAAACTGCTTACTCTAGATTTACCCGATAACGCTATGCTTGTGACCCTTGATGTTTCCTCTTTATATACTAACATACCACATAATGATGGAATTAAAGCTTGCCGTCATTATCTCTCCACCCGTTTCAGTAAACAATTCCCACTGAAACTATATGTGACCTTATTCGCATGATCCTCACTATGAATCATTTTACCTTTAATGATAATAACTACCTCCAGATTCACGGAACTGCTATGGGCACTAGGATGGCGCCTTCTTTTGCTAACCTTTTCTAGGTCTCTTCGAAACTAATGCACTTGCTAAAGCTCCCTATAAACCACACACATGGTGGAGATATCTAGATGACATCTTCATGATTTGGGACAGTCCGAAGAGGATCTTGTTTCTTTTGTTTCATATCTCAATGGCATACATCCTACTATCAAATTTACATGCGAGCACTCTTTCACAGTATTCCTTTCTTGATGTTTCTGTCTCTATCGTCAATGGCGCAGTAGAAACTGACCTTTACAGCAAACCTACTGACAAACATCAGCATCTGCTTTATTCTTCCTGTAATCCTTCTCATACCAAAAAGGGTATCCCCTACAGTTTAGCTCTACGACTCCGCCGTATTTGTTCTACACATGAATCATTCATTGCTCGTTGTAATGAACTTACTGAATTCTTACATAAACGCGGTTACAAACGTGATTTTGTTAATCAGCAAATCTCACGTGCGGCCGCTATGTCCCGCGCCGACGCCCTTAAACCCAAAGGCAGTACTAACAATTCATCTGATCGTATTCCTTTCGTTTTAACTTATAACCCTAGCCTTCCCTACATTTCTGGTATTTTACGCAAGTATTTTAGAATTCTCCATACCTCTGACCGTTGCAAAGAAGCTTTCCCTGATCCTCCTTTAATTGCCTTTCGCAGAAGCCCTAACCTTCGAGACCTTCTTTAAAGCTGAGCTTACTAAACCTTTCATAAACAACCTCCCTACTGGCTCGTACCGTTGCGGCGATAACTGTAATACTTGTAAATATATCGCAGATGGCATAACGTCCTATTCTTTTAACGCCACTAACGAAACCCGAAACATAACTTCTAGAATAACCTGCAAACTAATAATGTAATATACATGATTGAGTGTAAACGCTGCCACCTACAATATATAGGCGAAACAAAACGTCAACTTCGTGAACGGTTTTAATGAACACCGACGCACTTTAGATTCTGACAGTCAATCTACTCCTACTACCGCTGCCCTCCACTTCCATAATACAGCTAACCACATTGCCTCTGACATGCTTTTAATCCCTTTAGAAAAACTTAAATCTAAGCGACTCTATACGCAAAGCCAGAGAAGCTTTTCTCATCAACAGAGCTCGAACTCTAACTCCTAATGGTCTTAACATAATGTATCAGTCAATTCCAGCGCTGACCATGCCCCCCCCGGGCAACCCCCGGATTTTGGTCATTTCTAAAAATAAAACTGAAAATTCCCCGCCCCCGGGCTAGCAAAAATGCAAAATACCCCACGGCGGGGAACACAAAAAGCGGAAAAATGCCCCACCCCGGGCCGAGAAAAAGACGGTAAGATTCCATCGACTCTGCGTGACAAAGCTTCACAACAAAAACTTCAACTCCATTTATACTGTCCGAGCATTTATAATTCGTTTCAGTAAATGTACTTAAATTTTCTCGTCTTTGAACGAGTTCTCATTTCACTGAAAGTGAGACAAAATATAAATAAAGAAGTGAAACTAAGGTATTAGTACAATTTCGATAGACATTCCTAGGCCATTCGCCGTTGTAGCCATTTCTGCAAATTGTCTCCGGAATCTCTCAATGCGAAATTTACCTTTATTCTATTTGCAGAGCAACTATTTCACAGTTATGTTACTTGACGTTTTGCGAAATTGGAACTCTTTTCTAGTGTCAATTCATTTTAAGTTTTTCCACTGAGACGAAATTGCGAAATCTGTTTCTTCTCTATAGAAGACGTTAACTGCGAAATGTGCAAATGTGTCTTCCTCAAACGTGGTGTATACGGGCCATGCTCTGCATTATATTTTATGTGGCGTTATTTTCTGTAACTGGGACTTTGTAACTGCCAAACGATAGTTATTGTAACTGGTGTTGTAGTTCGCAAAACCCGACGCGCTTGAGACTTGAGAAAACCAAAATTCCCCACCCCCTTCCCCGGGGAAAAACAATTCCCGACCCTGGGGCCAGCAAAATTTTCAAAATTCCCCACCCCAGGGAAGGCAGTGGTGCGCAAATGCCCCACGGTGTCCCGGGGGGGGGGATGGTCACCGCTGGAATTGACTGATACATAAGAGATGAAAGTTTTGTTAATTTTAGCTGTAATTAATCCTTAGTTTTGTTTTATAGAGCGGTTTTCACATGACTGTCGTGAAAACAATTGCAATTGAGCAATCACTAGCCAATCAGAATGGAGAGAAATCTCGACTTGCTCCTAAATGGCTTTTTTCTCAGCCAATTGCAAGCCGAACCAATTACTAAGTAATTACGCAATTGTATTTACTACAGAATTTGATTGGCTGAGAAAAACGTGTAGCCAATGAGAACGCAAAGCAATCGCAATTGCATAAGAAGTCACGACGGTCATGTGAAATCCGCTCTATTATTTTATCTTTATCTGTCACTTCTCAAGCACCGTATCATATGTATTTTTCTTTTTTTTTAAATGTGACCGTTATTTTATTTATATCCAGCATGCAATGTAAATATCTCCATTCAAAACCTGAAGAAGATCGGTAATGGCCGATTGAAATATCGTATTAAATAATCATCGTTTAAGCTGTTCGTCGACCTTTCATTATATATATTTTTTCTCAGTTCAACTGGTTGACAGGTCCGTTTATCAGGATCCAGCTTGGCAAAATACCTCGTTCGCGGATTTTCATATTTTAGTCTCCAAAAATAAGAACGGCCCAGCCTCAACTGAAAATTAGACGTTCTTATATAAAAAAAGTGCTCTGTCACGGGCATAACGAACCCGACCAAAAACTCGCGACGCTCGTCGATCTTCTCGCCGCTTTCTCCTCTGTTTTCTTTTCCCAGAAAACACATTAGAACACTTGCAACGCAGGCTACTAGTTTTGGCTTCCCTCCATCTTTAAGGTTCGAGTTTTTGACATTTTGATGATAATGACGACAAACGGCAGTACTTCATTGTATCCAATTTAGAACCTAGACCTACTACCTCTCCGATCATTTTTCCCGAAAAAACGATGTCTACCATAACTTAATGACGCTGTTCATTTTATGTTTTTGCCTCATACAGATTACAATGCTCCTCCCATGAGCTGTTCAGACCGGATGTATACTGGAGACAAAATCAGTGGCGTGTATCAGATTAGCATACGTAAGTGTGTGAGTGTGTGACGGGGGGGGGGGGGGGGGGGGGGGGGGGGGGGGGGGGGGGGGGCAAAAACGCAAAAAAAGTCCCCCATCAATGTTGAAGATGTAGGGATATCATCGCGGTTATGCTGCGGTTGTTTTTTAACATTGCACAAGGGGGGGGAGGTTGTGTGTTTTTTTCGTTCTTGGTTCATTTTTTAGCGACGCTAAATGAAGGAGTCAGGAGGGAGTGTTAGTTTTGGCGCGGATTACGGCATGTATCTGAGAGCAACAACCACAGAATTATTGATTTTGTTTCTAAAGGAAAAGCTGATAACTCGCCTTTCTTCGTATATTGTGACCAAACCACTGACGGAGGGGGTGGGCTGTGATCCAGCGACGACAAGATGGCTCTGTAAACTTCAACAGGTATGTTTAGTCACGTGATTACGTATTACCAAGAGCTCTTGTAAAAATCTCGTATTCTTTCCCGGGCATACCTAGTCGGGAAAGCGAGAAGGTCATGGGAAGGATTCAGTAGGGGCGCAAAGGCTTGTGGTTAGGCTGACTTACACCTGAAGGGATTTTGAAGGGATTTCTCCTATGAAACCTCGAGGTTTTATACCTTTCTCTACTGCTTTTCCATTTGAGTTTGGATACTGAGGTAATATACAACCAGGTGCATTAAGCTTTGACGATGATTTCACGCGTTCTCTCAAGTGTCCACAGACGTTTTCGAATCAGCTGATTTGATCATACGTTCGACTGTGTGATTATGTGTTCTCTGCATGCAGGGGCTGGGCAGATTACAAGGTCGGATTCGGAGACCAAAAAGGCGAGTACTGGCTCGGTCTTGAGAACATTCACAGACTCACCAAGTCCGCTCGTAATGAGCTGAGAGTGGACCTCGTGGACTACAAGGGGAACACGGTTTACGCCAAGTACGAGTTCTTCGCTATCGGGGACGAACACTCGGGATACAAACTTAGTGTGGGGCCATTTTCAAGTAAGTAAACTATGCTTGGCTGACAACTGATGAAAGAACCTTTACGCATATACGCACGTGCGTACTTGAAGTGAATCAAAATTGCGCAACGTTTGCTCAAAACAAGGGCAAGACGCTTCCTTTGATTGTATTCACATAACGTTTTTGACCTGATATATGCATTTGTGCGTACTTGACAAAATGACCACGCGGCGCAATTTTGATTATATGCATTTGTGCGTACTTGAAAAAATGACCACGCGGCGCAATTTTGATTAGCTAGCGGGAGGGGGGGGGGGGGGGGGGGGGGGGGAGAGATTTCCCCTGCCCCCCCCCCCCCCCCCCCCCCCCCCCCCCCCCCCCCCCCCCCCCCCCCCCCCCCCCCCCCGCGAAGTAAAATTTTTAGTGTCAACATGTGGGGAAAAACCTGCTTGCCCCCCAGCAAATACAAAGAACGACCAAGGTTTGCCCCCCAGACAAAAATTTCTAGCTACGGCCTTGCCTGCCCAGCCGCCATTTTTGTCAGCCTAGCACTAACATAGTCAAAGAAGCGACTAATTTACGAGATCTAGTGCAAAATTTTGATTGAATTCGGTAAATCAAGTATAAAACTTCGTTTGTTTTCCACACGTAGTCGTCCTCTAATATCGACACAAAAAAGCCTGTTAATCTCCATCTTTTAGAATTCGGGCAAAACGTGCTCGGAAAACAGTCATATTTTACCGAAAACTTGCAGGGATTCAAGTGATTGGAATTCTCTTTCCGGTCCGGCATCGGCCATTTTGATCATGTGCCAATTCTCGTTCCCAGAGCCTCTCGGTCAGTGACTGTCTCAACTGAGGCTCAGGACGCAGGCGAAACCGGAAGTCCTAGAATCTAGGGCATCCGGGCATTGTCGGTTAGGCAAATTTCAAAATTGCGAGCGGGCCAATCAGAATCGGCTTACGGGTCTATTATCTGCCGCCACAGCCCACGACAAACGACGACAAACAACAACAGCCGAGTAGGCTCTGGGAACGAAATTGATTATGTACTTGCCGGCTTTACAACCACAGGGAGCCCGCGCTCCTCGCCTCAGGCCACCCACTAAGGATCTTGTGTTTGTTCCAGCGAGAAGCACAGCGGGAGACTCACTCACCTATCATAATGGGATGAAATTCAGCACCAAAGATCGCGACAACGATGCAGCCCCTTCTGGCCACTGTGGCAAGCGAGACGGAGCATGGTGGCATAAGGACTGTCACTGGTCCAATCTCAACGGGCCCTACTACTGCACGAAAGTCGATAGCCATGTCTCGGTCAACTGGTACCACTGGAAAAATAAACACGTGTCGGTTAAGAAAGCACAAATGATGATCAGGCCTCTGCTACATTGAACTAAACAAGCGCAGGAGACTATTACCAAGAGTTAGGATCTGACTACTGGCCAACACTGTAGAATTTGTGTTATTTTTAGCTTCAAATAAAATTGCCCTTGCTTCCCGAAAATATTTAATTGCAGCATTTGTATAATCGGTTAGCGGTGTTTACATCTTGTTGGCAAGTGATTAGGTTGTGCCAATTTAGACTCCGGCCACACGACTGCGTTTTCGTTTTGAAAACGCAGCTTCTCCTTGCGTTTTCAAAATAAAAATGCGTCCACACGTAGCGTTCTCGAATCGTTTCTGCCCGTCCACACGATACGCTGTATATCGTTTTATAAGCCGTATTGCGCACGTGCAACGCATGCGCAGTGAGAATCTGACGTCATCGTTTCCGGAAAGTTCTGTTTTCAGCGTTTTCGGTCATCGTTTTTATCGTATACGTGTAGCCGATAGCCGTATCCGTGACAAAAAAAATGCGTTTTCGTTCGCAATCGTGTGGACTGGGCTTAGAAATAAGGGCATTATTCGTGTTCACTTTAATCTGTCGCATTTCGCTCGTTTTCTGCTCTGTTTGTTTTATTTAAGGATCATTGTGAGAGAAGTATCGGTTGTGAAATAACCAAGGAAGATGATGGATATCTGAGCGGCTCCAAAACAGAACATGTTTTCACTTTAATTTGTCGCATTTCGCTCGTTTCTTTAAATTCCACTTAGAGAAGAGCAGCGTCTCCACCTAGAGAAGAGGACGAAGAGCAGCGAAGAAAACCCGTACGTTTTTCGGTTCAAAAAAGCGCATGGTTTATATTATTTGCATCGTATTAGCGAGTCCGTGTTAAGACAGAGCTTTATCATTGCCAGTTGTCGAGGTTACTCAATATCAAGACAAGCATTCTTCCTGTTCCTTTGTCTGAACTGACAAATAACAATTAACATGTACAAATTCTTGTAGCCACTACTCTAAACTTAGTTGCTATACACCAAGATGATAAAATAAATATACATAATATACGTAATTATTGCCCCGCAGGGTTTTGGCCCAGAGGCCAAAACCCGAGGAGGCATTATAGAATCCCCCGCGTAAAGAGAAAATATAAGGGTATATGGTACATATGGCAGAAAAAATCTCGATCCGTCGGAGCAGGGCCCGCAAAAGGTATCGGGTAACGTTTATGATTGGATGATCAGATCACGTGACTCGCAAAGGGCCCGCAAAAGGTCTTGGGTAACGTTTATGATTGGATGACGAGATCACGTGACTCGCAAAGGGACGCAAATTAAAAAAGAGCTGTTCTTCATAAACGTGGGCTTGAGACCTCTGAGACTGTTGTCACTGGCGGACAATAAAAATTATAAACATCACAACAAACTGGTCGTGACATTTAATAAATCACCAAACACTCTAAGGAGACGCTCAGCCGAAGTCAGTCAGTGCAATCCATAGTTCAGAATTAGCAAATGTTGAGCTGCTGTGGCTGTGTAGTCTAGAGAAAAACTTGAATGTTCAGAAAGCTAAGAGCTCTAAACTTCATAATAGTAGTAAAGCATTAAAAATGGTTGCTATTGTGCTTAACAATAGGTCAACTCTATAAAATCCTCTCTAGCTTTCGCTACGAAAGAATGTGATAATTTACTAACAAGATTTCATAAGTTCACAAAACTCAGAAAGAGGACTTTAGAATTATTATTTTTTGCTTCAGCACAAGGGAGAAGTCGGCGTTTTTGTCTTCTTCCGTTGTGTGCGCTGTCTGCTGTGTAATGGTTGCCGCTAAGTATTCTAAGCCGGAAATCTGGCAAGGGCGGAACGCGTTTTTCGTTCTGTTAAATTAAGTTCTATTATAAGCTCTTTAGCAGCTTTTTAGGTGATAGCTGGTATAAAACGCAGATATAGGTTATTAGGGAGCAGCGATTGAAAAAGAGCAAAAGCAGAGAAGTCGCGAAGCAGAGACAGCTAAACGAGAGTCTAAAGTCTTGTGTTCTGTTCTCCGTTGTAAGTATTTCCGGAAAGATCAATTGGCTTTAGGCTTTCAAGTATTCATATTCATTAATAGTCGTTTTGGAATTGTGACACAATAGTTTTCAGAAGAGTTTTCGGTATTTCGCTAGAGTTTCAGAAGAGTTTTGACGGCTTTTAGTCCTTTTGGTTAGAATTGTTTGTAGAGTTTCGCCTTATAGAATTTCAATGTATCTTAACGGTTTTGTAAATACAACTGACAAACTCCAACAAGCTGATAACGGTGGGTTCGTGGGTTGTCTGCAACAGCTGTAAAAATGTTAATTGAATACTTATTACATCTGCAGTTTAAAAAGCACGGGGGCAGCTCTAGTGAGAACTATTACTAGTAAGTAAACATTGATAAATGCTACGAGGATGAAAAAAGTATATGCTAGGGCGATAAGTGACTTAAAGGCCTTAACAGACTTAGCATCCACAAATATCGTGGGAGACTATTCCACTCCAGTACGGAGCGTGGAAAAAATAATATTTATAAACATCAATTCTAGGAGCAAAAACATATAGCATTTTTGCGCCTTCAAATCCCAAGTTACCCAGAGCAATAGAGAACTCAGGCTCTGCTGATAGCCACTAGCACATGCGCAATAATAATAATGATAGTCTTTATTGACTCATAATGAATGAATTAAAAAGTTACAATATTATAAAAGGTAAAACATAGAGGCGGAAAACATTATCTACTGTTAGAAGACCTAGAAGATTAATAAACGGTTTAGCACTTTCAGTATTTTTACCATGTGTAGTAGCAAAAAAAAATCAGTCGTACAGCATGATTTTGTTTAACTTGAATTTTTTGTATATGGGTCTATGTATACACTACCCCAAGCAAGTATTCCATATGTAATGTAGGGATAAATGAGATTGAAATATATTTGCTTCATAAGTTGAATGGATAAATAGTGTCTTAATTTTGAAATAATACCTATGTTTCTTGAAATACGGGATACGGTGTAAGAGATGTGATATTTCCAAGTGAGATTTTGATCAATCATGGCACCTAAATACTTTATACATTCTTTGCGCTCAAGTTGCTGTAAGGAGCCGTCATTATTGTAAATTGATAGATTACAAGGCATGTCTTTTTTTCTTGAAGATTTAATGATCATGAAATTGTTTTTTTTTTCATGTTGATAGACAACTTGTTAATATCACACCTTATTTTTTCAGCGGTCCGGTAAATCGCGCGCTCTGATTGGCTCGCGAGCGGTCCGGAATCCTACGATCCGGACCCCGGGACCCCGGTTTTATGCTGTTTCAGTGAAAGCAAAAAAATAAATATATTATTTACCGGCTTGGGGTCGGTCCAGATCGTGAAATACCGTGACCTCGGCCTTGAAAATACGGACCTCGACCTCCGGTCTCGGTCAGTATTTTCAAGACCTCGGTCACGGTATTTCACGATCCGGACCTCCCAGGCCGGTAAACATATATATCGTTTCACTTTGGCTAATTCAATATTCATTACGTTTTCAAGTGCGTTTATATTTTCTGCAGAAGCAAATATATTCGTATCATCAGCAAATATTTTGAAAATTAATTTTAGGGACCCCTCTAATACCATATGCTTCAAGATCTTTTTTAACAAAGTCGAGTGGTTGACAGTATCGAAGGCTTTAGAGAAGTCTAAAAAATACTGAAAATACGCCACCAGGTGTATAGGTTGTTGTCAATAGCTTTCCTTAATGTATTTGTAGTTTCGGTTATAGCTTGGGAGGTTGATCGACCTTTTCTAAACCCAAATTGAAATTCAAAAAGAATGTTTTGCTTCTCAATATAGTTAATAAGCTGATTGTAGACAAGTTTCTCAAAATTTGTGTAAATGTTGACAGGGTTGATATCGGACGAAAGTTTGTAGGATCAGTAATTTCGCCTCCTTTGTCAACTGGGGAAACTTTTGAGATTTTCAAAATGTCGGGTACAACACCCTGTAGAAGGGACTGATTGAAAATGTATGTTAAGCATTCACTTATATGATTACAGGCCAGTTTTATACATTGCCGAGGGACACCGATTGTTGATTTATTAAGATTTATCCCCATTATTTGATCTTGGACTTCATGAACAAAAAATGCTACGAAACATGAAACTGTCGCGAAAGGAGCGATGGATAAATTGCGTAGTATTCTCTGTACTGGAAGGAATTCCCGCCGAGAGTTCACAGCCAATATTTACAAAATGGGTGTTTAACTGGTGCGCAATACTCTCCTTATCAGTGTAACATTGTTTTTTGTAAATAAGTCTAGTGATAGGGGGTAGTCCAACATTCTTTTTCCGATTAATTAACAGGCCAATTAATTTCCATGTAGTTTTAAGATTTTCACTATTTAATCTAAATTGGTCTTGAAAATATTTCTTCTTTGCTGCTTCTTTAATTCGGTTTAATTTGTTGTTGTAGGTTTTATAGAAACTTGGTTTGTCAGGATTAAATAACTGATGCCTTCGTTTAATAGACTTCAAGATCGCGTCAGAAATCCATGGTTTAGCCAGTTGTTTAATTTTTTTGTTAGGTAGTTTCCTCAGAGGCGCGTGTTTGTTTGAAAGTGTTTGCAGAGCGTTCACCACATTGTTCGTGCGCAAGATTTGTTCGTTCGCAAGATTTAACACGTAGCCGTTGAGAGTAAAAGATCCTGCTGCGCATACCCCAAAGTTAAAAATCAGCCAATCAGCAAAGACCTTCAAATATCTGACACCAGAGCCTACACTGCGAGATGACGAGCCGGAGAGCTTTGGGTACGAGAATGAGAAAGACACAAAAAGCAGTGAAAAAGGCATGGCGTTTTCTAAGGATTTCAAAGAGGCTTACTAGTCCTGGATAATTGTCTTAGGAGAAGGGACGTGGGGTACTTGATGTAAATTTGGTCGCATGGGCGTAACTAAGTGGGGGTCCTAGGGTCCCTTTTGAAACAAAAAATATAGTGAACGTTAAAGGTAAAATGGACAAACATGGTCAGAGTCGTCATACATGTTCAGTAGTTGTGGCCCCTCTCAGTTTCCCACGGGGAGCAGTCTTGTACCCAGGCGCTTTCCGTTTTTTTTTTAGGGCGCTCAAAGACTTGTGGGATAGTTTTAGCAGGGCGCGCAGGGAGTTGTTGGATAGTTTTAGCAGGGCGCGCAGAGAGTTATGGGATGTGCGGAGATATTCGCGAATATCCCACAGTTCATCGCGCGCCGTGTGATACTCATTCCCAGTCCCTACGCCTCCAAAACAATTTTCACAGATAAATCACCTTAAGAGACGGCAAAAAATAACGTCTGGGTATGAGACTGCACGGGGAGGTCTGGCGTTGTCTGGGGTATGAATTTTTGGCTTCAATCAGTATGGTTGAGTCAAAATGATCTGGTTGTTTGTTTTTTAGGTACAGCAGGAGACTCGTTGACCTATCACAGCGGAATGAAATTTAGCACTTTCGATCGGGACAATGACCTGGCAGGGTCCAATTGTGCGAAGATCCACGGAGCATGGTGGCAAAAGCGCTGCCATGTTTCCAGCTTGAATGGGCCGTACCATTACTCAGCAAATCCACTACAATCGCCATCACATGGCGTTCGTGGAAAAATAAATATGTAGCTCTCAAGATGGCAAGAATGATGATCAGGCCTCTGCTTCACTGAATCAATCCAGTCGGTTTTGACCTTTCCAAATGTATGGTTTGTTACCAAGCTCAGAATATCATGATGTAAATTTGCCGAGTTACAATTGAATACTCCGGTAGCTTCACGAACACAAGGACATACCCTTCTCCTTTATTTTGGGATATATAGAGGTCTTAACAAAGAGCTTGTTTTTTTTTTATAGCTGTATTAAGTTAGAGTTAATTACCGAGATTCGAGGCAATAACCCCAATACATCCCAAGGGCCGTAGGCCCGAGGGATGTATTGGGGTTATTGCCGAGAATCGAGGTAATTAACGGACTTAGTTTACAGTTGACAAGGTTTTCAGAAAACAGGGACAAATGAAATGCATTCTTCTCATTGAATTTAACAGTTTTGAAAAGGAGTACAGTTTACAATTGAAAAAGATAGCGGATTCCAATAGGAACTATTGTTAGTTATTTAGCTGCTTTCATAGAAGTGGGTTCCCCAGAGAAACTCATTGCAATTAATTTTTACCATGCACAATAAAGTTGTGATGCTGAAGAAAATGAATGACAACTTTTATTCAACTATGATTGACAAAGGTTTCCAAACACGAATTACGTCTTTTGTTTTCGTACAACAGCCAGTCCAATCAATCAAGCGGCCTTTTGTAAAAGCGCAACTCATTAAAGCCCTGTTATTTTGGTCGGTACGTAGCTGCGTAAAGCTCCTCTCTGGTTGGATAATACAACAATACCCTACACCTCAACACAAAGAACGAGGAGAATAGACTACAGACAAAAGAACTCCTTTGTAGAACGAAAATAATAGAGACAAAAGCAACTACGTCCTTACTGGTTATTTTCATTTGTACCACGCCCTGACAGCTTACAGCTTCTACAGCTCAATTTGCATAACGTTCTGTCTAGCAAAACGGATGGAACTGATTCAAGATGGAGAAACTGAAGGCAAGTTTCAGGTATTTTGCGCTCGTTGGTTGCTCTCTACGATTAGATATGCAATTAACTTGGGCATGATTTTATCTGTATTTTCAGGTTTACGTCTTAAACACACTCTATGGGCAATGAGACCAAGCAAGTAGACTGGACAAACGCTTCTCAATATGGTTCAAGTGAAGGCGTTCTCGGAAATCGTGTTTTGTGGCGTTCAACGGGATTCGCATAAAGGATAATCAGAAGCAAATATTGGTTATAGACAGACAGTCAGCATAGATGCATAAACTGAGATTATTGGATGTTTTTTTTCTCGGGGTAAGTGTATGGATTTGAATTCACTAGTTAAATGTTTGGGTTGATAATTGAATTAGTCATTGTGAAAGGGGCAACTGTCATGGTCTATCATGGATTTGGTCTAACTTGGGGTCATTTTAAGTAGCTTAAATGCAGTCAAACTCCCTACAAATCAACAAAATAATGGTCTACGTTTTATACCTAACCTTTCAGCTGCTAGATCAATACAAATTTGGAGTATTTTCGTGTATAATCGAGCGGATGGAATTGGATTGCTAATTGGCATTTTTGATTTTTCGAACAGGCTGAACAAGTTTCTTTTTCTTTTTAAGACTAATTTGAAACAGAATATAGGTTCGGAGTTGTTTCTGTAGAACACTTGTCTTATTTTAAAATATTTTGATGAAACAAACGTGACAGTGCCCCTTGAAGTCTTGGTAAAAATGGCTTATTGTGTGGTTCCAGAAATTATCCATAGGAAGGATAATAGGAAAGGATATATTTTCCATACAAATACTGTATTTTTCTTCGGGAATTCCAGAGAGGTGGGGGGTCACTTTTCAACACTCTTCCGGGGGGGGGGGGGATATTTTCTGGAACCACACATTATTGATTTACAGGTAAGTATATGGCTTATTATGGATTCATAGGTAAATAACTAGATATTTACCTATTAATCCATAATGAGCCATATACTTACCTATTAATCCATAATGAGCAATATATTTACTTAGAAATTCAATTCAATTCTATTGATCAACCCCAACCTTTCCCTGGAGAATTCAAATCCCTCCCCGACTTTTAGTTTGTTGAGAGCCATTATCCGAGTTAATTCCCTACGAATAACAATGGAAACCGCGTCAACTGTAAACTAATATCGACTAGAGACTCTAGTAGAGTCCAAAAGTAGACAATAAAGATGCAATCGAAAGCATGTCTGTTTATTCCTTATTTGTATTCTTGGATTGCAATCATTTCTTTGGGAATTAAACTAACAAAAGCGCGGCGGCCATGCAGGTGCCCAGAACAAACGGAGCAAATGAACTTTCTTTTGTTCTATACCACCAGCTTGACTGCCAGTGACGTCACATGCAAACCAAGAATCAGGGTTGTATACACCAATTCGATAAAGCATAGCTTTATAAGGAAACGCCAGTGATAAGACCACAGAGATACGCTATTATATATGCGTTTTTTATATATAAGACTGCTGCATGTCTTGGTTATCCACACCAGTAGTAATTCTGCTCCCACATCGAGGCGGTGCACCCATTTTGTAGCATGCAATTTCAATTCAATACACACAAAGCAATGTTTCCTTATTAGGCATATACACCAGATTTAAAAGAATTGTCAACGTCGGCGGGTTTTAAGAAGATAGCAAGCATGCGAGACTGTTTGAGTTTGATGGTCACCTCTCCAGGAATGTCAATACGCTTGTGAAAGATTAAGAAATCCGTACGTGGATGGCATCCGGCATGGACCAGCTTCTCATTGGTGGGGCGGAACCTTTCGATGCGACGCAGAGGGGAGGGGTAACGAGAGTCGATAGCTACATACAGGATAGCCGGGCAATCAATGGTGAACCGTATCACTCGCGGCTTATCGTTTGGTCCCCTAAGATGCAACATCCCGTGGTACTTGGGTAACACATCTGTCATTGCATAGCAAGCCCGATCATTACTGAACTTCTCGCCATCTCGCACCATAGAGAGGCTCCAAAGGGGTCCCGGAAGTGACGACACGCGCAGATGCGCAAAGGGTTGGATCAAGCGCGCGTCACGGACGAATACGCCGTACATCGGTGAACCAAAGGGTGTGATGGTGACACGACCGGGGCCCCGCGTTACTTTGCTCTCGTAGATACGGAACTTGGTACGAGCGTGACAGCCGCCAAGATATATGTAGTCGTCTGTAGCTTTGAAGAACGGATGTGATCGAATTGGATCATGCCTGCAATAACACGCACAACAATTACAATTGTACATGTACAAGCACTCAAGGCTCTTGATAATATAATGCGTTTAAACGGTGAATAAAATGTAATTTGAGAATTTGATCTAAAAAATCAAAATTATGAGCGCGGGCTTGAGGCTTACTTTTAGAAATAACGTGTGAGCTACTGAGCATTTTGCCCCAATCATTTCACGAAATTTTAAAAGGCTGCATTTAGCTTTGAAAATGCAATGAAGGATAAGATTATTAAAGATAAGTTCACCTATTATTCTAAGAAAGCCTGATGACCTGTTTTCATACCATTTTCGACGCTAGTTGCAGCTTTTTAAGATTTCGTGAAATCATTTGAGCAAAACGCTCCTTAGATCACCTGTTTTCTCTAAATTGAACGTTGCACCACGCTCTTAGAATACGAGATATCAGCTTCAAATTTTCCAGTTGTGTTCCATTCAGTCTTCTATTGATATTCAGAACTCATCATTTTATAGGTCATCATCGTTATCGTTTTCCCTCGAACAATCTGATTCTGAACATTGTTTCAGACTGTTTCACTCAGACTGTAAACAAAAGATACTCACTATTGTACCTTCAGTGTTTACCGCGAAGCTAAATAAACCAAGGGCCGCGGGGCATGCAGTAAAGTGGTGGATCAGTTGAGGTGGAGTTTATAAGGAAGAATGTATCACGAAAGTATTTCTGGAAAAGAGGTAGGGCTTTAGCACTAACAGCCCCTCCCCCTCCGCTACCCTGTAAATAAAATTCTAATGACACTCCTTCTTTGTCATAATATATCTCGGTTGTAATAACCTTCATGTCGAGCTCATTTGTGCCCAACTTGTTAAACTCATGTCGATTTCATGTTTAAACATCATCATGGCATGCATAAAAGATAAGCAAGTGAGAAAAAATTCGGTATACCTTGTGTCAAGTGCTACAAAGACCATCACCGGGACATCCACGAAAAATTCGGTTAATCCAGGCTTGTCGTTCGGACCTCGTGCATGGACCATCCCATAGTACCAGGGCAATACGTCCTCCCACGTATAACAATCTCTGTTTGTGGCGTACTTTTCACCGTGGCGTAACATGGAGAGCTGGTAATTGCCATAGTTAGACACCTTCAAGGAATGGGCCACGTTATCTGGTAAAATCAACGCTAGCAGCGCGAGTAGAGATAAGAGTCTTGTTAGGTTCAGCGCCATATTGCTTTCGCACGCTGCGTATGCTATTCTTCTGGAGTCTTAAAGGATTTGACGAGGAGATGGAACGTGAAATCATTTACGTACTTGGCCTTCAAAAGGCTGTGACGACGGACGTTTTTACTGCAACGCTAAATAGGTTGTAGGCTGAACTTTTAAAATGGGAGACAACAGCCGCCTTTTAGAGTTCCAATCAGACATCATTTTGTTAGCCTAGCCGAAAAGCATCCATTTATACATCGGTTGATTTACGGACTGTGGTGGAATCATTTCGATTGAATTCCCTAATTGATTAATAAAACTTCATTTGTAAATGATTATTTTGAGATTTCTACAAGGAATTCGTCAGCTTACAATCCCTTCCCTTCCCTTTCCCTTCCCTTTCAACTCTCTTTCTAGTGATCCTCAACTAATGTATTATCAGCACCAGGTCCTCTAGAAACTTTCTAATAAACGCACCCACAAAAAACTGCTGTACAGCAATATGCATTTTACCTCTCACGTTCTATCCACTTAACAGGAAAGCTATAGGAATGTCAAGTGCACCACCAATGATATATCCTTCGCATCCCATGCATAAAGTCAGGTCAACAAGCTGCCACATGAATCTGTTTGCCCATTAGTTCTTTCGAGAATGATTTTCAAGTTATCTAGCTGCATTATTTGCAATACATCATAATAGGGACTTGATATCTATGCAATCATAGTAATATCATCAATAAGATAATATTGTCAGCTAGGGAATGTGAACGAGTGACAAAGTCCGGACATGTCAAAAATTGTATTTTTTAATTCTTGACGTCATTGACAGTGTATAATATTTTACTTTTGTTTCCTGTCTTGTAACCCAGGGTTTATTTAAGCCTAGTTTCCATATAGTCTTATCTGTCGTATCAGTCGACCGTGAAACAAAAGAATAATTCCAATTTCCATTGTTTCACGGTCGACTGAGGGGACAGATCAGAGCACGTGTGATGTTGGGAGAGACACGAAAACGTTTCGAGTGTCTCTCCCAACATCACAAGTGCTCTATTTGCCGATAAAGTCATAGAGAGTTGTGCTCTAATGGTTTTGTGAATAGAGCATAGCCGATTTGTACCAATAGTCCAGTTTTTAATGCTCTACTCTACCGCTGAATAAGCATCACTGTGAATAAATACAGTGGGAGCCTCAATTTGAAACCGAAAAAGTTGTGAATACCAACGAGTCCGAAACGTTTTCTCAAGTTTGTCTATTGTCTCAATTTAAGCTTCGTCAGTTTCTCGTCAGTATTCACAACTTTTTCGACCTCAAATTGAAGCTCCCACTGTATTTATGCGCCGTCGACGCCTATTCAGCGGTACATTAGAGAATTCGAAACTGGACTATTATAGCGCGCGTTATTTCGTAGCTACATTATCGTTTACAATATATATTTGACCCTACTTCCATTTCAAGGTGGAACTGTGTTTCCTGATATTTCGTTTCAGCATCATCAGCTTGAAGTTTCAGTCCAAGTCCCTATTCTAGTCAGCTCTCGACGAATTTCATCTAAATATGTGACGTCACTAAGTTCCAGTCCCTTAAGCAGGAGTCTCGGTCGCACTAGTGTTGTACGCTCGGTGTGATTGACAGTTATGTTGCGACTCTCAAAATCTAGAAAAAACGATGGAGAATGATGGTGTGACGTCACAAATGGCCCGCTGAATACATAATTTTTAACAAGCCACTGTATTTTAGACACAGTTCAAAACTTTATAAACTGAACTAAAAATACAGTGATTTGTTAAAGAAAATTATTTATACAGCGGGCCATATCTCGGTCGCGCTGCAACCGATTTGCCTCATTTTGGTGTGTAACTTTCATTCGATATGCCCTTTCGAAATCAAGGGACAAATATTGCTAAATCGAAAATTTGTTTTTGTGACGTCATCACTTTAGGACTCTATTCTTCAATTTTAAATTTCACGTCACTACATGTCACGTTACAAAAGAGTGCAAATTTTACCATTCGAGGGACAGGGCTCTAATAATCGACAGCACGGTATAGGTCTGCGTTAAAGGGTCAGTTACCATGGCAACTTAAAACAAATGGCGGCAAGTCAAAATATGTGAGGTAAGTTATATTTTGGCTTTTTTTAAGGTGACCATATTGGAATCGGTGATCAGTTGTTTTTCTTCCGTACCGCGAGTGTAACGAGAAAAAAAAAAACGGCTGAAGGGTCAGGCTAGTTGCTCTTATGAACTACAAATATTACCTCTGGGTGCTTGGGGCTGGATATGCTTGCAAAGTACCGCCACAAGTCTGTTTACCAGGGACGAACAACAATGCTCGTTCAACAGTCGTTTGCCTTTCGCTTGTCTCGACCATGCACACACTTCCTTCTCGTCCTACAAACAAGCCAAGTTGCACCTCTCAGAGAGCCGAAACACTTCCTGCCTCCCTCCCCCCCCCCCCCTGATCTTAGCTTTTAACACGAAAAAGCATTAGGAAATTCATGTCCCACAGAGGCCTAGCCACCCGTCGAACTTTTATTATGTGAAAAGAAAAATGAGAAAAGAGTGGCCTTGATGTTTAAAAAGGACCAAAGAACTGGAATGACGTCTGTGCAAGAAAAACATATGACGATTGCTTCAGCAAATCCAATTTCATCCGCTTGAGAACACAAGAAAATACTCCACATTTGTACCACATGTCGAGCAACTGATAGGTTATTTAACAAACCTAGACGATTATTTGGCCCTTTCATCACAAATGACGTCAGCTGTGGGTTTTACAAAGGAGAAAACTTACAGCGCTTGTGAAGGGGAACAAATGCCGCTGATACACTAACTCGCCACTTTCCATCACGTGACTCTGTAACCTTGACAACTCATTAGAGGACAGCTTTAGCAGTGACGTCACGGAGTCATCTGATAAAAGCAACTGAGCCTCGGCCGTACCGTCTTCAATTACACACCTAAGAATATGGCAACATTGTTGATATCAAACATTTCACAGAACAACAGACGAAACGGGAACGAGAACATGCGAGAATATAGGCGTCTTCTTTTATCAACTCGTGGATATCCGAAGGACAGAAACGAGTAATACTCAGGAGGCGAAATGGCGTTGTCGTTAGCACGATTAAAAGGATCTGGGAACTAGATTACGGCTGCGCTCGAGATATTTTACCACAGGAAACCCATCAAGACCCGGAATTAAGACAAGCCATAGACTAGGCTAGCCAGAGGGTAAAGCCAGAGGGCCACCAAGTCTTCAAAATAATGTGTATAGCACTGATCATCAGTTTTAACTTTGCGCATTGACTGCACAAAGAGTACAATATAGTACTATAGTTGATGGCTAACCATCCACGAGTTTGCCATTGCGGCGCTTTGATAAACTTACCTAGCTTCAGCAGAAAAGCGAAACCCGCCCGTAGTACAGCCAGCAATACACTCATCTCTCAGGACCCCTTTTCCGCACCTCAGACACAGCCAGGTAAGCGTTACTTTCTGCACAGCGGTAATCGTACAGCGCAAGCGTGATACAGTGTGGAGCCGCCGGGAGCCGAGCTCTTGACTTCTAATGAATTCTATAAGTTGTCGATGTGGGACATTGGATGTTGATGACGGTACGCTGGTAGTTGAGGGTTCTGTGCAGTGATTAACCTCTGTTCTGACGGGAGCACCTTTAAATCAAAACAAAGAGAATCTTTTTATAGCGCTTCAGCCTAAGGAACAAACAGGCAACTGTTGATATAGTGGATCTCACCGAACCGTCGCGTTGTGTTTGAAATCCATGCTGCTACCAATCCCACAAACGTCTACAAGTTTGCCTACATTCCTTTGCTTACGTGTATTTCAACGGTCCGCCGATTTCACAGGATTTTCTTGGAACGCTGCAAAAACGGCGCCAAATCAACTTGTCAATGCCTAAATTAGATTTAAATTCAAACAGTTGTAGCCTAAAATATGTCTTGTTTATGGTTTTTCATGCATGGCAAATTCTTGCTTGTGGGTGTGGTGTTAATGGCGTGAATTTTCAAGGCAGCGCGACAGTTCGGTGAGATCAGTAGTACGTCGGTCTACCTTGCTCCAGGATGAGCGACGAGCACGGGGCAAAAGAACAGTACACATTACCAGATCGCGATAAGTTTCTCAGGAACCGTCTGCACTGAACGATAGCACCTGCAAACAAAACACCGGCAACACGGGCTTTAGTATTACAATACGGCCCATTTGTATAACCATGCGAGACGTATGATTCTATGACGACTTCAAGGCGACGCTGATCGCGCCAATGAAGAGGTAGCAATTTCACTCGGAGTCTCTGCCTAACAAGATTTCCTAATAAGTTTTGTAACGTCGGTAAGTCGACAGTTTTTTGCGATTTTTTTTTTGTGTGCGAGGAACATTTATTCAGTGCCTCTCACCAGGTAGTACACCATCAACGTACGGGGCCAGGCTTATGTTGATATATACGTCCATCGTATTCGGCGAGTCCAAGTCCTCGACACGCAGAAAGAGGCTACGGTTGCCAAGGTAACAGAACCCTAGTCCCAGTTTCCTCGCAGTAGCTTCGTGGATCAACCCCAAACGATGCAGACGAAGCTGGCCATCGCAAGACGCCTCGGTAGTTGTGTCTGACAGACGTAACTCGCGACACATAACGCGGCCCCTGAAGCTCACTTGCTCTACGCTTGGCTCCTTCCTTCAAGCAAAAACGATCCGAGTTGACATGATATGTGATAGGCTCAGATAAATTATGCTGGCATAATTTTGAGCATAATACTATAGTTGGAGCATCGACCATAATGGCAGCATAATGCCCATGTTTTTCTGAAAAAAAAAATTTAAATAGCACTGACAACTTCCTCCATGATCGGGTGGGGTTTCTGAGTGGTTGTCTGATTTATCCTTTTCTGTTCTCTGTTTTCAAATAAACCAACATTTCATGCAAAATTAGTGAGCGCAGTGTCTGTTTTGATCATTCCGAGAAAGGAATTTATGTTTCAAAGGCTTGGCTGCTAATGTGGGAGGCCTGGTACATGGTTGCCAAGGTTTTTTTATTTATAAAACGGCATGGGAAAGTGCGTCGAAAAAATACTTCGAGCATAATGGGTTTTTTTCTAGCATAATTTTGAGCATAATGCTATGTTTTTGGGAGCAATGCTCAAAAGCATAATGCTCGAATTTTCGAGCATAATTTATCTGACCCTAATATGTGATAAGTCTATAGTAATTCCTACTGGTCCAGTTTAGCCTGCGAGCCGGCTCTCCTGTGTTTTTTTCGGTTTTTGATATTTTTGGAGCGCGGGACTCCTGTGTCTCCCTTTCCGCGACACAGGAATCCCTAGGTTCAGTGACATATTATTAATATTATGTACCAGAAAATAACCGTCACCTTGTGACGAAAAAGTTTTAACAAATTTACTCCCTGGAAATCTCTCACTGAAAAAGAAATGGAGAGTAGACTCCATAATCTTCAAACTCGGAGCTCAGCAAAATATTTGTTGCGGGTTTCCTGTGTTGCAACGCGCGCGCCAAAAGTGGCGGGAAAACAAATCAGCCAATCACAAACCTTTCTCCGACAGACGCTAAGGATTTTAATATATAAGATTAGTGTATGTAAAGCCGCTCCTTTTCCCTAAAAAAACATCGGGAAGATGCCTGTGCTGTGCTTCCCGTAATATTGTTCAAGTACTTGCATACATTACTGACACCGTATCCGTTGACTCAAACTTTTAAACTGTCTGAGTCCATTTTTCATTGATGGCACTTGTCAGCCTGTTTTTATAGAGGTCGAGAATCGAGCTAGAATCCCGATGAGGGCGCCATCTTGGACAGGTCAATCTTGGACGGGTCTGGGGCGAGTGACAAAACGAGGGGGTGAGCATTCGCCCGAAACAGAGCAAAGACGTGATTGGTTCACATGGTTTGACTGCGGGACAGAAAACCCAAAGCCATCGCCCCAGACCGAATTTTGACTCGCCCAAGATGGCGCCCGCATCGAAATTCTCGCCGAAAAACGGCCCTCTACAAAAACAGCCAACCAACGCCAAACTGGCTAATTCAATGCTTTGGGAAATGTTCAATGAGACAATACTTTAATTGCCAATCCAAACCCTGGGTACCAGAGTCTCAGCTTCACTTTTACTGACACGCTAAGACAAGACACCGTGAAGCTTGGAGAATCTGGTACCAAGACATTCCACTTGATTTTTTGTATGGGATTTGGGTTTAACTTGGATCTTTTAGTATACCCTCCTGGGAATTTCACTATTATCGCTCGTTTTCATGCTTACCTTGTATCGAGTGAGTTCCGCTCCGTTTCCTTGCAGCTAAGGATCTCAAACACGCTATAGACTTGATCGTGTTTCTCATATTCTGTCACGGCTTTTCTAATTGCTTGCAGAACCTCGCTCTCTTTGGTGGGATCTTCATGCGAGTCCTGAGGTTGCTTGGATAAATGCCCTTGGTTCTTCCTTGCAGAGGAGCCCTGATCCTGAACAGAAGTCCCTTTTCCCGTCCCAGCAAATGTAGCAGGGCCCGAGTACGATTGATCACTTGTATGTGTGCCCAGCCTCATACGTGCCAAAGTATTTTGTCCCTTCTCCGATATCCCGTTGATGTCCGCCAAGGAAATTGCTTCAATGCGCATGTCACATGTAATATCTACCGCAGCCGTTTGACCAAGTGATCGCATGCCCTTCAGTATCACAGAGCTGCCACGATCCTGAACGGCCGAGCTTCCATGATAATCAACGGCCGAGCTCCTGTGCTCCTTTACGACTTCAGTCAAAACATATAAACATCCTTCACGCAAGTGTATATGCCAGCGAACTGATTCGCCGCGGAGCAACAAAACCGCGCTTTTGCGCTTAACCGCAAACCCACTCAACGTGCACGCCGACACACCCTCGTGGTTCTGCAATGGGGTCTTACTCTTTTGCGAGTGCAGTGCCAGGATTTTAACATCCACTGCGCCTGCGTACTGCAGGTTACTAGAGCCACTCTTCGTCTTGGATTTCCGTAATTGGAGGTTTTCTCTGTGACGCACCAAGAATACAACCTTGATACACTCCCGTGCCTCACCCTCGCGGGTTGGATTGTCAACATTAGATATCCCCCTTGCTTCTCCCTCAAGGGATGGCTTGTCAATCGTAGATGTTTCCCGCCGATCCCCTTCACCCCTAGTTATGTCCTGGGTATCCGCCTGAGGGGGTTTCCTGATGTGATCCCCGTTGTCAAGCTGACTGGGGTGTTGAACATTTTTCGTTTGCTTATTTCCCAACATACATTCATCGTCGATCTCTTTAGTTTCGGTCTTACGTAATAAAACACCATTATCAGTATTATTACTTTTCACATCAGTTTGGGAATTCGCTTGTTTGGGTTGACTTGCCGTAACCTTCCGCATAAGTACATGAACACTTTCCACGGGCGCGAGGATATAAGTTCGAGATATGGTACCCTCAGGTGTATGTCCAGACTCGATTGGCTGGAACCATTCAGTCGCCACCCAAAACACTGTCAACTTCACCATGCAGTCCACGAGCCACAGGGTATCTACACATCCCCAGGGGGTGCCCCCACGGGTACTACCAGTCACATGTACAGGGACGTCACCTGATTGGTCGAACAGTACTAGCGAACCGTTTGAAGATTTTATGCATCCCACCATTATCTGAAAATACAAAGTATAGAAAGTGCTTTAGCTTTTTTAGCGACACCGCATCCATTAAATCGCGCGCTCTGATGATTGGCTCGCGAGCCATATCCACGAGATGTCTATAGCATATCTACGGATTAGCAAGTTATATCCTGTCAACCGTGTTCCCTCTAACACTGGAGTGAGCGAGTGGAGTTGAAAAGTTATATCCTGCCACCCGTGTTCTCGCTAACACTGGAGTGAGCGAGTGACGTTGACCCTCACAATAACTCATTTCTACAAGTTAGGGCTATGTCAGTTATTTCAACAAAAAGTTAGAAATAAGACCAGTGATCTAGATAAGCAACTCAGAATCCTTTATTATACTTATATTTAGTCTTAGAAAGAAAGTGGAACTAGAACAAACTTACACTTACCTAACAGTTGAAAAATTAGCTAGACGACGATTTTGCTATGCTTCCTAAATTAACCCAAAATTCGTTACACTACCCCCATCAACGCACTTGTAATCATTGACCTACCAAATCAGTCTGGATATCAGTGCTTTTTATAATCTGATATCTCCACTCCTCTGCAGAGCGTTCTTCAGGCGTGCTTAGAGTATCCATAGCTTGTTGACAGGCGTGTAGCAACTCTCGTACACTCAGCACATTCGGTATAGCAGTGGTCCTTATTCTAGCAGGGTGACAGGAGTGAGGGACATCCAGGAACTCTTTGTAGATGTTCCTCAGTGATGGGGACATATGCACCAGGTGCTCGATCACGGAACGCTCGATCTGTGGACTGCCAGCATTTGGGACCTTTGTCGACCTGGCGAGAATAGGATAGGAAAGACGTTGTCTCATAAGCTAGGAATTATTAACACTGAGACCGGCGGGAGACTTAAACGCGCAAGGACGGAGCATAGTTTATAGAGGAGAATGGTTAGGAAACCTGACACCCTGTTATTGTACTTTCTCTTTGTTCACTTTTTCAGAGGAATCCTTTTGTTTGTGCAGGGTCACGGTACATAAGTACCAAAATTCAGCCGGTAACATTCAGTGTACAACCATACATGCATATTAGATGAGGGTGAAACAAAAGATTGTGCAGGGTCAATATCACGTGATAGCCCCTTTCAACATCCAGCCCATGCTATTGCGTTGACCCTTTGAAGTTTGCCGGGCTTCCCAACCATTCCACTCCATTAACTATGGACGGAGGGAAAAAAATTATGATAAATGTGTCGATTTTTTTTTGAAACTTTAGTCCTCAAAACGTCCGGAAATGCATCAAAATTTGGTGGTAAATTATAATATTTGGGCTCAATTTCGTCTGTGAAAAAGCCCAGAAAAGCAGCTGTGATGACAAGCGCGAAGTGAAAAACCAAGACGATCCAGCACAGTTGCATAGTATAATATTAATTTGGTAAATATAAGGTTATTTGCTTATTTACTTTTGCTAACCATCAAATTTATTTGGGAGGCCAGCTTTAAAACTTACGTGCTGCGTCGTGAAGTGTAGTCAACAAGGCGAGTCAAACTGAAGAGGAAGTCGTAAAAAGCGGCATAAGTCACAAATGTATGGCTACTCATGGCCGTTACTCTTTTATTCATTCGTTCCATTGTTACGTAGTGTATCATTCTCGTACCCAGAGCTGATTGGCTGATTTTGAACGTTGGGGCATGCGCAGAAAGGCGTTTCTCTCAACGGTTCTGTATCGAATATCGCGCATGCGTCAATGGCTGTCACCACAGCCTCCCCCGCGAGGTGACGTGCCGGGGAGCTCTGGGTTGAGAATGGTAGTTTATTTAATCGTTAGGATTATTTTCTTCTTCTTCTTCTTCCATTAACTCCACCTCCATCAACTATGATGATTCTTGTGGGTTTTAAGTTACAAAAATAAACATTAAATAAGATCGAAAAAGAAAAGAAAACTAAGGGGTTACATAAATAATTAAATAAATAGATGGATGGTGGTCTAAACGGAGGCCAGGAAGGCCTTTTGTGAAGTGGCGTTTACGACATTTGTTGGTAGAGTGTTCCAGTCTCTTATTGTTCTCGGGAAAAGAGTACTTATATGAATCAGTATGTGCAAAAGGGACTTCATAGGAATGTTCATGTGTATGGCGACTTTTGTGTATACGTGGGATAAGATAGTTAGATGTATCAATCAGGAGTTCGTTAGTGTGTAGTTTAAAGAGCATAGACAGTCTTTGTTTTTTTCTTTTGTTCTAGCGTTTCCCAGTTAAGTTCATATCGAGATAGCGTTGTCGTTTTCTGTGAATACGCGCGGGCTACCTGTATTTTGCCCCAGGCCCTTTGGCGGAGACAAAACAACATGGCGGCCATGAGTACGATGTTTCTCGAATACCTGCAAGTTTTGGTGGATTTCTCTGCTTTTTTCGCTAAAATATGAGGAAAAGTACTTACAGACCTTCCAAATATGAGTACGATGTTTCTCGAATACCTGCAAGTTTTGGTGGATTTCTCTGCTTTTTTCGCTAAAATATGAGGAAAAGTACTTACAGACCTTCCAAATAAGGTAAGGGGGAATTCCTAATAAGGAAAGCGGCAAGTCGACAAGGTTAGGCTGCAAACGTCTTGATATGTGCTGCAAAGTACCTCGGCATCACATTCACATCAGATCTCTTGATCAGATCTCCTGATCAGATCATCAGATCTCACATCATTCTCTTGACTACCATCCATTCTCGTACCCACAGCTCCCTGGCTCGTCACCTCACGGGGGGGGGGGGGGGGAGGCTTATTTGTTAACCAATGCAGCATGCACGAAATTTAAGACGGAGCCGTCGAGAGAAATAACTTTCTGCGCATGCCCCAGTTTTCAAAATCAGCGATTTAAAGGGGCCTTTGCTGATTGGCTTTCCCCGCGAGGTGACGAGCCGGGGAGCTCTGTGTACGAGAATGCACTACCGTCACGATAATGCAAGACCGTTTACAACGTAATATTAAAAGAACTGGCATGGCATTTATCATAAATTATACAAAGGGCCTCGTTACCATACCTGCAAAGTGAATTGAACTTGAGTCTTAGCTGACGACAGAGCCTCAAGAACTGCGCATACTCAGACAGCGTCAGCTGCTGACCGTGTAGCGCAAGCGCACTGGACGTCGGTGAGAATGGCTACATGGGAAGTGGAACGTCAAAAGTTACGAAAAGCAACTGGCCACAAACAGCCTGATTGAATATCAGTTTTCTCTGCGGAATAAATCGAAGCCGGAAGCAACGATGTCAAAGATTTCTCGGAAAACAACCGATGACGTCACAACTCTAAAAAAATTATTCGGAGACAAGAACACTATGCTAGATGTTTTACCTTAGTCTAGCACTCTCTGAAATATTAACACGTCAAAGTCGGAAGCAATGACGTCAACGATTTCTCGGAAATGTAACCCATGGCGGCATGTATAGCTTCAATATTTTCTCAGAAAATATTGCACATGTTCAATCTCAGTAAAGCAACCCAATGTCTTTAAACTTTAAAATTAAAACAAGCCAGTGGCGGGTTTAGGGGGTGCATTGGATGCCTATGCACCCCCTTTTGAGTTGATATTTTACCGATTTGTATGAAAACGTTTAGTTGACAAATAATTTTCAGATTCTATATATTGTGAATCCCCTTAACATGGTTCTGGAACCGCCACTGCAAACAATGCTATCATAACTGTACCTTCCAAGGCGAGGCGAGATTAGAGAACTCGGTAACGCGAACACAACTTAGTGTGCAACAACACAGACCAAGAACATTCTAGAACAGATGGATATAGAAGGACAGAATTAGCTACCGAGCCTTGAGGAGCCTGAGAAAACACAACAAACTAGCATGTTTTGCAGGCGGTGAAGTGTTACTATTATGGCGAGATACCCGGGAGTTAGGGCTAATTTACACACGAACGCAATCGCAGACACAAGCGCAAGGGCTATCAAACTCATACATTTTCCTTAAGTGCTTTACACTAGAACGCAAGCGCAAACGCAAGGAAATCGAGATCGCCGCCGCCATCTTGAATTTGGATTTTGAATTTTGCGCTCGTCATCTACCGCCTGTTAGCAGGTTAACAAAAATAAATTGCAGCAAATACATTCTACTGACCTTGCCCTCCTTGCACAGGTGTACATTGTAGAGGGAGATCCGCGCACCAACTCGAATCCCGCGGGACAGGCGAGAACATGGTTGGTGATTAATGTAGAGCCTGTGCAGTAAATAGAAACAAGAAAGGCAGTAAAATCTTGTTTAGGCAGGGATGAGAATCTTAGAGCAGTGATGGCTTACTTGATTCTGTTGTCCAGTTCATAGACACCAGCCTCGGGAAATACATGGTCTGTGACCACACCTGAAAAACGATAATCATATCATTACTGACCGTAATCATACATAATATGTCATGACCATATCTGTATGTTTACAGTTACATGGCAGCTTTTCTCACACGGAGCACGCATCAAACTCGCGCATTTCATTTTTGAGTGGGCAAGAGATGGAATTATTTCTATTTGCCAAATTCACGACTTCAGTCAGCCTAGTTGCTGGCTTTCTTGGCAGGCTTCCTTCTCAACCTCTTTTTCCTGAACAGGTAAATATTTCCCAGCACTCCAGGAAAGACATGTATCGTTGCCCTACATGCTTAGAAGTGACCAAATACGCTAGATAGATAGATAGATAGATATTCTTTATTTATCCACGGTAAAAATTCATCAGCTCAATTATAATAATATAGAAATAATAAAATATAATACACTACCCTTATCTACGCTAGTTACCCTACCCACCCTACCCTCCCCGAGCTGCTTTCCATGAATGCCGTGCCCTATTTAATACATGATTTAAATTTCCTAAGAGACTCGGCTTGTCTTGTTTCGCTAGGAAGACTGTTCCATGTGATAGCACCGCTATAGCTGAAGCTGTTTTTATAATAATTGGTTCGCGGTAGTGGAACGTTGACTTTGTTGTCCGAGTCTCTTAGGGAATATATCGATTCTCGGGTCGTAAATTTGCTGGAAAGATAGCCAGGTGCCAGTCCATGCAAACATTTATAAACCATTGTTGCTCGCGCAATCTGTTGTTGGGAGCTTAGATTTTTCCATTCCAAATATTCAAAAAGTTCGCTAGCACTGGCATCATAGCTTGAGTGGGTCAAGACACGAGCTGCTCTATTTTGAAGCTTTTGTAGTTTATCATGGAGTGTAACACCACAGTTTCCCCAGACGACATTGCAGTAATCAAAGTGTGGCTGTACAAGCGCACGAAAAATATTATGCATAGTCGTCTGAGGAACAAGGTGCCTCACTCGTTTGATTGCCCCAATACCAGATGCAATTTTCTTGGTTAATTTATCTATATGTTCGCACCAATTGAGATTCTCATCGATAACCACTCCTAGTGATTTTGCTTTTGTCACTAGATCAATTTGCGCGCCATTTATCTCTGGCTGGGGAAGATTTGTAAACATGCATAGCCTCTGCCTTGACCCAATCAACATAAACTCGGTTTTAGTCGCATTTAGAGTTAGTTTGTTTGCTATTAGCCAATTGTTGACATTTGCCAAGTCTTTGTTTAGGCATGATTGAATATTGTCGGCACAGGAACCCGCATACGTCAAATGAGTGTCGTCAGCATACATTCGTGGTTGACAATTATCCAAACAGTTTGGCAAGTCATTAATGTACAGTAAAAATAATAATGGCCCTAAAATTGTACCCTGTGGAACTCCACAGCTTAATAGGCAGGTTTGAGAGAGTGAGCCATTAATGGAACATTTTTGTGTGCGTTTGTCTAAATACGACTTGAACCAGTTATGGGCAATATCTTGTATGCCATAATTGTCTAGTTTTGATAGAAGGACATCGTGATTAACAGTATCGAACGCTTTTTTCAAATCTAGGAAAACAACAGCGTTTACTTTTCCTTTGTCAATGTTATACGCCCAACTATCTGTGGCCTCAAGAAGAGCCGTGACGGTCGAATGGAGACTGCGAAAACCTGATTGGTATTTACAAATTATGTCATTTTCAATCAAATAGGCATATATTTGGTCATAAACTATCCTTTCAAAGACCTTGGCTATAACTGAGACCACTGATATTGGGCGATAATTGTTCATGTCATCACGATTTCCTTGCTTGAATAATGGTGTTACCCGGGCACTTTTCCAGTCGTCAGGGAATATACCGAGACTGAGAGACTGGTTGAATATATTACAGAGTGAAGTGCAAATAAGATCAGCGCACTCACGAATGAGTCTAGCTGATATCTTGTCAAGGCCAGTGGCCTTTGACTTATTTAGTTTGTTTAATAGTGAGAGAACATGATTTGAAGTGACTTGGCAGAACTGAAACCTTTTGTTTGTGCCAGTAAGAAAGTCTAAATGGCTATTTTTACTTTGCGCAGGGATATCACTCGCAAGTTTTGGGCCAATGGTGGCAAAGTGGTTATTGAATTCGTCTGCCAATTCAATTGGGTTTGTTATTGACTGCCCATTCACTTTAAGTTCTTTCACAGACGTTCTACCAGATTTCCTGGAAGTTATTTCATTTATTGTCTGCCACGTTTTCTTTGAATCACCCTGGTACTTGTTTAAGGTGTTTTGATAATATAGTTGCTTGGCTAACTTAATTTCTTTGTTTACTTTGTTTCTTTGTGTTTTGAATTGTGCCCAATCATCTGGGTCTTTTGTTCTAATCGCCCTAATTTTCAAAATATCTCTATTATGCATAATATCCTTTAGCTCTGACGTGATCCACGGAGAACTACGCGAACGGACACGCGAGGTTCTCAGTGGAGCATGTTTATTGACAATGGCAGAAAAAGTCTCCTTCCACGCGAGCCACATGCGGTCTGGGTCAGACCTAAGGTTATTTAGAGAATCCCAATTTTGGGTTTCAACGTCTCGACGAAAATTGTCGCGATTAAAATTTCGAAAATTTCTATAAGTTATGCTAGTATGACCCTTATCAAAGCCATTTATAGATAATTTTCTGTATGCGAAAACTATACTATGGTCACTGATGCCAATATGGCGGACACCAGAGCACACAATTTTATCCGGGCAGTTAGTGAAAATTAAATCAATCAAAGTTGCAGATTTTTCAGTAATTCTAGTAGGTTCCTTGATGAGTTGTTGGAGACCATACACATCAGTTATACTCGTTAAGTTACGTGTATCGTTGTCACCGGGAGCGTCCATATTACAGTTCAAATCTCCGAGTATAAAATACTCAGTATCCATGGAATCAAGTTTACTCAGTAGAGTTTCAAATGGTCTGAAAACTTCTACTAGGGAATTAGGTGGCCGATACCATGTCACAACGATAAACGGTTTTGCGCGGGGTTTACGAATTTCTATGCAGAGATTTTCTATATTTTCCATTTTAAGGTCTTCCCGCACAAGAAAATTAATGTGTTGCTTAACATAGAAGCAAATACCTCCACCCTTGTCAGTGGTTCTATCCCGTCTAACAATTTCGTAACCCGGGATCATTACAACTTCATTTTTGTCTAGATTGTTTAGTTTTGTTTCATTGATTGCAAGAATGTCAATATCATTTCCAGCAAGATAGATATTTAGCTCATCTAGGTGGCTTTCTAAACCATTAATATTAAGTGAGGCTAATTTCAAGCCCCTTCTCGGAGGCAAAGCTAAGGATTCATTTGATTTCAACATTTGACATTCTGCTGGTTCATCGCAATTTTGATGTAAAGAACCCAGCAATTCCTTATCACCTCCCTCCTCAATGGGCACTGCATTCATAGAATAATCAGAAATTCAAGGCGAATCTAAACTCTTACAGAAATTATTGAAGAAACGTTTGTTACCTTCAAAGTTAAGATGGAGTCCACCTTTATTCAATCCCTTCTCATTAATGTTATTATGTTCAATAAGTTTCCATTCATTTTGTCTGCAGTATCTCTTCAATAACTTGTTGACCTCCGTAACCTTGTCGTTGAACTGGTCTCGTCGTGTTACTAGAGATGAGATAACCACTTGAGCTTCGGATGACCCCTCCACTTGTCTACCAAGATCTACAATTCCATCTGCGACTTCTTGGGGCGAATTTGTTCTCAAATTATTTGTCCCTACGTGCAAGACTACCTCCTGTGGTTGTAGCTCTAGGTTTGGTTTGATGTAGTCCTTCATAGCCTTCGTTGTCGCTCCAGAAATAGCTCTTACTACCACACGATGCCCGACCTCCTGGCCGATTTTCCTGCCATGAAGATTTTGAACCATCGAGTCGCCGATAAGTAGAGTGGTAAATTTATCGGCAGAAGTTGTAGTCTCCGAAGGTTCTTTACTTTCTTTACTTGCTGCTTTGTGATTGCGAGTACTAATACTGTCAGGTTTTCTGTTGGCTTTCCTGTTGGCTCTTTTGTTTACCGATTGCCATGATTGGGATTCAGATTCAATGGGATCATTAGGCTTTGCAACGCGCCCATTATCCGTGACGGTAGGAGGCTTTGAAATGAGTCCTTGATCCGTGACGGTAGAAGAGATATTATTTGCATTTGAAATGTTCCTTGTACTTTGGTACAAATCTTTGCCCCTATTTACAAGTTGCCCAATAGACCTTTTTCGCTTGAGTGGGGGCCCTGTGGTTATGCTAGGTCTGTTTTCCCAACTGGCACTCGTGCGAAATAATGTCTTTTGTTTTCTTGTAATGCACGAGAAAACTCATTAATATTGATGTGCGGAAACAAAGAACAGTCTACGATTGAGTGCCAGTTGGGTAAACAAACCACAGGGTCCCCAATCAAGTGGGAAAGGTCTATTGTTCCGAGCCAGAGGCTCGTGTTTAAGCGTACCCCCTTTATCAGAGCTCCTGATCAAGGGAATTCAATGCTATAAGCAAGCAACTCGGAGGAGAGAAAAGTCGATACGGTTTGTGCCCGGGTTCGAACTCAAAACCATTCGCACAGCACGCGGTTGCACTAGCACACTGCGCTACAAAGACGCAACGAATTTTATCTAGGGCGTGTGCTCGTGTATCGCATAAGCTGCATCTTTTTTACTAACCGTGTAACTAATAGTTGGGAGGCCTCTGGTGTCCTTTATCTTGGTAGCTACGCACGGCTGTACCTTGCATGACTCCGTGGAAGACTTGTCCCTCTCATCAGCTATCCTCTGTCGCTTTGAATTATCCTGTTTCATTCAGACAAAGAAACATCTTTTTTGTAGCGACATGTGTTTTCACGTTGTTTAGAAAAGACCGTTTCCTTACAATGAAATATCCTCATGGCCCTGATTTACCTCCTCACTTTGGGGTACATTTGTTCCTGCTGTATCGACGTGGCCTGCCACAAGGAACTCTGAACATGAAGTCGCAGCTAAAACCTTCCGCTCATCTTTCCTGCCCTGGAATCATGTGTATTCAGGTTAACGTGTTTAGAACTCACGCCCATAATGAGATGACTAAAAGTGATGTTTTTCTTTAGCCAGGCTAAAGGCCCGTTTACAATTTTTGCTGCACTGTTTGTCGCGCGAGTCGCAGCGATTTTTCTCGCACATACGCGTCAACTCAAAATCACTAATGTAAACTAGGTGCAACTCGGTGCGATTTGCCGCGATTTTTGTCGCGTGATGTCGCGGAGGTTTCAAACATGTTCGAAACTCTTTGCAACTTGATGCGATTTGAATAAAAGAGAGCACAAAAATCGCACCGGATTTGCATCTCGTTTACACAAGGTCAAGAGAGTTGGAATCGCAACTCGCGCGAGAAAAATCGCCGCAACAAAAATCGCAAGTGTAGACCGGCCTTAAGGTATGAGTATACCTTTGCACGAGGGATGTCACTTTTTCGCGAAAAAAAATCACTGTCGTGTCATTATTTACACTACAAGGGCCAATGATATATCGTTTTAAAGCTTATGGAATGGCCTTACTTACTAAGTGGTATATTCATTTGCAACGGTAATCTGATGGATCATTTTCGTCATTTTGTGCTTCAGAGGAAAAGTACCAATTTTTGCTTTTCAAGAGTTCCTGCCACTTCCAGTTAATGTTAAAAGCTCCAGATTTCTGCAAAATGTATTCCTTAGAGTGCGATCTGAAAAAAGGTGTGCGGGATTATTAATATTTTACATATTTGCGGAAATATCACGTAAAAAAGGTTGAAAACAGATATTTTTGGCAATGCTAACACAAACATTAGCATAAAATATGTTTTAAAAGGAAAATCAAAAATCCCGCACACCTTTTTTTAGATCGCCTTCTAAAGAATAGATTTTGCTTATATTTGGAGCTGTGCAATTTAATTGGAAGAAGATGGAACTTTTTAAAGAAAGTCGGTCGTTTTTTCTTTAGAGCTAACAAAATATATGTTCATGTACAATATAATGAAAACAAAAGTATTCATCAGATAGACCAATCTTTTAGCTTTAAAATGATATATGAACGACGTTTGTTGTGTAAATTGTGACGCGATACGAATTTTTTCCCCGCGAGACCCCTCAAAGGTATACTCATACTTAAGAGGAGACTGAAAGGTTCACAATTAGAGTAGATTCATACTTATATCAATGGCGCTAGAAAAGGAGAGCCGAGGGCAGTGAGATAGACTGTACCTTATTCATTGTTGTTTGTCTTAGTGATGTAATGACATACTCCTTGCCAATGTGGATAAACTGCTGTTTATACATGTGGTGGGCTCCCTATGGAACATCAACAACAGGTATACCATAGATCATAAAATGAGGGTATGTGCAGATACAATGTGGCATCACAATTTCTTACCTGTACTACAATGGATGACATCATGCTTGTGTCAGGACATGTCAGCTGGACCAAGAAGAAAGGTTTGGAACTGGAAAAGCTACAATAATATCAAGAAAATGCTGTTATTTTCTATTAAAGTATGGACTTGAAATATAATTTCCAGGCCCTTTAGACAGAAAAAACAACAATATGACAATACAAGGTGATATTTCTTGAGCATCTATGTTTTCTACATTTTGTTTTTTTTTTCAGTTTTTTTCTCTCTAACCTACATATGAGGAAAATACTTACAGCCCTTCCAAATACTAAGGAAGGGGGATTTCCTAATACATGTAAGTAGATTTGCAATGGCTGGCAGGAAGCATGGGTGGTGGAGCACGTAGAGCGTTATTTGTCTCTCACCTCTGTGCACTGGGTTTGATTCCCAGCCAGGGGCAGTTGGGATTTTTCTCTGCTGTTTCTACTGTTGTGTTTATTGTGGGTTGAAGTGATGGTCATTTCTCGTCTTTTGGATGAGACAATAAACTGAGGTCCCTTCTCTCAGTCCACTACACTTTAACCAGAATGCAAGGAGCCTTAAATGAACACAGGACTCACTAGAGATTGTTATATCTAACAACCACTCATGACTGCAAACTGCATTACATATAAATTGCAGTCTGCATTTAGGGATCAGGCATGTCCACATCTGTAAACAGCATTTGAACATACATCCATGACCATATGATTATTTGTGCTACTGGTATAGTGCATACATTTCTTCATTTATTTATTTTAACAGATTTCGGCGAAATGTTCTTGAATAGTTTAATATGTACATCACCTGTGTACAGGACTAATAGCAGTGATCCTTCCTTGCAGATGAATGTGCCTCTTCATTTCACTTGTCATGGAGAGGAGGAAACACAGAGAGAAAAGCTTTAGAATATCATGCCTGCTACTGTTTGCTGAAGATTCAGTCCTCTCTCTGATACCTTAGACAAACTGGTCTACCTACTCAACATACACAGATTATGAGTTGTTCTCAAAACAGAAGCTCTTCTGGTATTGAAACTGGTGGTGAAGGAGTGCATTATGGGAAGGGTGAGATGGTCCACCTTAAAATAAGGACTGCATGCAAGCAGTCTTTAAAAGAAGGAAATATCATGACTTTATCCTACTTTTTAAGTCCACCAGCATGAAATGCATAATAAATGACTTAAGCATGTATATACAAACACACTGCAACTCAGGTTCCAACACTTTTGACCAGCTACGGTAAAGGAGAGAGTCAAGTGTGCTGCTCTCACCTTGTCATTTGTGCAACATCAGTCAGTGACACAATATTCTGAACTGGAGAAGGGCATTCAGCAGTTGGAAAGATAGGTATACAGCCATCTGGAGCCTCTAGGTACCCTGTGTGACAGATTTAATTAGTTACCATGGCAACAGGGCCATTATCCACAGGAAAAAATTGCATAAAAACATTAATGGTTTTGGTAGCGTGTTTCCATTAATATGTGAAAAATGTTAATGGGAAGACCACACTTTTCCATTAATGTTTTATGTACATTAATGGAAAAATGCTACCAAAACCATTGTTTTTACGCATTTTTTTCCTGTGATCAATGCTGATAGTGGCAGAACTAAGGGCTGATCAACCAGGATTGATTTTAATCATACTCTAAAATAGACCTTTTTCCAAAATGGCCGCCAAAAATTCAAATCGATTTTTTGTTAAAAATGAACACCAGCACTAGAACGCACATCATCACTTTAGTAAAACTACTCAATTTCGCTGCATTATATCAAATATCATCTGAGAAAACGAACGTTGAAAATTTACAGACGTTTGTAATGACTGGGGGTATGCGTCATACCCCCAGTCATACAAATCTCTGTAAAATTTTCAATTTTCAGACTCTGCTTTCTCAGCCGACATGGCATTTGGCACAGCGAAAATTTAAAGTATTACTAATGTGAGGATACTCTTTCTTGTGCCAGTATTTGATTTTCAGTCAGTTTAATTTTAAGACATGTGAATTTGCGGTGGCCATTTTGGAAAAAGGTCTATTAGTTAATTAAATGTTGACTTTTCTGTACTAGTGTGTATATCAGCTTTGAACGGCATGTAAAGTTCCAATTTGACAGATATTGAATGGGATAAGGGGGCACTTTAGGTTCCAGAATGGAAGCAATTAATGTGAAACACATTGTACCCACCTCCATGCTGCCTTGAAGGTACATATGTCCATCTTGGCACCAAAACTAGCTGCTTTAGGCACTTTACATCTGGTTGGATTAACTGAAATCATTCATTACAATTAATAGTACATTTTTAAGTTACAAACTGTACTTTTTGGTTTCTATGGGATCATTAGGTTTATCATTTATTTATTTATTGCTTTTATATCAACATTTGGTTGTTATTGTCCATATTTACCTATGTCTGTGCCAATGCAGGCCACTTACTGTACTTTCCTGTAAAACTTAGTCATGGAACTCCATGAACTAGCTGACCAATTTCTAATTGCATACTAGACAATCACGAAATGAATGTCAAGGTCACTGAATCTTTTCATAAATTGAGAGTTAAGGAATGAATGGTAAATCCAAGATCATTTTTATTGTGATCCTTGAGCATTTCTGAATAATGCCAGGAAGATTTAAATTATTGACAGATGGGATACAAGCAGAGATATGCACTGTAGAATACAATAAAGCTGAGCCTGAATGCTTTGTTCCATCACTTTCATCACTGTTTCTGGAACTGCCTCACCTCAACATTAATAAAATAAAAATTGTCTTCTAAGAAAAGTGAGCCGCAGTTAGAAAGTATCTTTGCTGATGATGGCTTCTGGGTTAAGATGCCGAGGATGATGTATGGACAGCTTGAAATCAATTGCTTGAAGCCTGAAATTATAGTAAAAAATATTAACTTTTAGAAACTTCATCTTAATTCAGGTCAGAGGTGCATAGAATAAAATGAACAACACAGTAGAAATAAAATATATACTAGTAGTGAAATGAAAATGTTCATTCATTAGGATGCTTTTTGGCTGAGCAATACTAGTATAGATACAGTACTGGTAGATCGAAACCAAGCAGAACCTGACAAAATGCTGTACGGTGCCATGTAATTGGGCTGAAACACCCTGCTGTTAATGCACTGGTTTGCTGCAATTTTGAGAGACTAGACAGACTCAAAAGCTGTACATTTTGGCAATTCTGCACCATTTTCCCATACAAATGCAAGAAACACTGTCTTGTGAAAATAGAAATCATTTTCATTAACTCAGACTTTATTGATACATTAAATCAGGTAAACATTAACAGATTAAAGCAAAGTTTTGCACTATGGGTGCATCGGCTTCTTTAAACGATGATACAGACTATTCTTGCATGTGATGTCACTAGCGGCCATGTTGCATGTAAAGAACAAAAGAACGTTAATTTGTTCCCTTTCTTCAGTACATTGCCACTGCGCTTTTGTTATTTTATTCCAAAGGAATGATTGTACACCAAGAATACTATATACAGTACCTTGCAATTTTTCTTTGTCAAAGCTTACATTACTCCCCTCACCCCTATGATTACCAAGGTGGCCAGCGCAGATGTCTGTGTGAGTACTCAAATGCTTTATAGAGGTGATAGAGTAGCCAATGAGCTGAGACCGAAGGCTTTCATCTCCTGGTACCTGTAGGTATTCTACAATCTTTTCCAGCACACCAGTTGCCATGTCAACAGCTGTATGATGTCCATCAGCATGGTATTGGTATTTTTGAATTGCTGTAAAGAAGTCAGATAGCCACTGATATTCCTGCAAGTAAAGCAACCAGTAAATTTTTACTTCAGTATCAGAGCAACTTCATTTTTGACCTGGCCACTGATTTACATGACATAAGCTTACATGATGCATTGTAGCATCTGAGTTTTGCAATTCATATTCAAATAATACGGGGGTATCCTATACAGAAAGGAAGGTATCAGGCATCTGCAAGAGTCTTGATCTCATTCTTTTAACGCAAGACTCACCTCTTTCCTGGTGCCAAAACCATGTCTATCATAAACTGCCTGCGTAAACAAGTCCATTCTGTTCCTCTTGAACAGCTCGTAGACTAACTTTCATCAGTTTCCTTCATGAAAGCCAAACTGACCGATAAATTATTCGAAACCAATACAAGAGAACCGAAGAAACCATTCGAAACAGCCGCCATTTTGTGATCTTGGTAAGTTATCCGCTGTGCAGAATATGTAGGCTCACTCAAGGGCATTGGGACTATTCATCGTTGACTCTACATTCAGCCGAAGCGAAGTGGAAAGCAAATATCTCTCGTGAAAGGAAATATGTACTAAAACCAGCGAAATCTATGAACTAACATGATAAAAGTTTTCGATTTTATTACTGATCACAAGCGACGGCTAATAAGAGTCCATGGTCGACATTTTGCTCATTATGCTCCAAATCAGAATGTCATAGTCCTGTAGCCCTTGGTTATGCGCATGTGCTGTAATCTCACGGCCGGTAATGGCCGCTGTTGTCAAAATTCGAGTTGCCGTGGTATTTTGGTCGGGATAGAATGGAAAAGGCACTTTATGCGTCGGTCCTTAGCACTTTTATCACCTTGGAGAGCGTTTCCCAAAATGGCGGAGAAATCAGCGACTGCTGTCACGTCGACGTTTCGTTGCGCCACGTTCAACATTCTCGCACCGTGTTATAACCGCGTCCGGTAATGATTTGTCATTTATTACACAACACAAAGATTTAAGTTATTTGTGACTTTATGATTATTGGGACTGCTAATTCAATGCGGTTAACATCTGGAAGGTCACACTTTCGGACTGCAGAACAAATTAGAACAGGCTACAGACAAGCATAAACGACCTGGCAACAGTGTAACTGTTGAACTACAAGGGGAAGGGGAATCTACAAGAGTTAATTTGTTAACCACAAAATGACAACCGCTATGAGCTTTCTTTAGATCTCACATGTGCTAATTAATTTAGATTATGAAATCGGTAATACATAAAATCTCACCGGGTAGGTTTGTCAGGCCAGGAATCCCATCATTGCTGGCCAAATTGGAGTGACCAGTATTTTGTAGATGAAGTAATGAGTTCAGTTGGATGATCTACTGACACTGCATTTAAGACAAAAAGCTTTGCATAAAGTCCCTTATTTGCACCTGTGGGACTTACACAGGGAAGATAACACTCATATGAAGGAAATTCCAGAGGGGAGGGAGACTAAATTTGCAAGCATTTGTTTTAGTGGGAGTAAACACACCATTTTCCTTAATACAACCCATGGTTTTGACTAGCTGATCTAGAGAGGTAATAAAAAAACATACCCTTTTCATACCTGCCAACTCTCCCGGTTTACGCGGGAGACTCCCAGTTTTAACCCTCAGGTCTCCCGGGGAAAAAATTGAAACTTTCCATATATTTACTGTATATCTCCCGGGTAAATTTCTTGCGATTTTCTCAAACAGTTGTTGTATTTGTGACAAAATCTCCCGGTAGAGACAAAATCTCCCGGTTTTGGAGTTTTCAGGGTTGGCAGGTATGCCTGTTCCAGAGAAAGTGGTGATATAGCAACCCTGTTCCAGAAGCAGGAGGGCTGAAAACCCTACCCTGCACAGCGGCACATACCCATTTAGTAAATATAAAGGAGTACCCCCAGGGGGTGGGGTTCCTCCAGAGATTTTTCTGAAGTTCACAGTGACAGATTTAGTGATGCATTGGGTGTCCATGCACCCCCTTTTGAGTTGATAATTTACATGAAATGTATGAAACATACTCCACAGGGGATGGTGGGCGGCATGGGAGAGCTCACAACCCAATCTTTATATGAAACGCTATGAAGATATTATTACCCTGCTGGCCCAGGAACCTCAGTTAGATGCCATTTGCCTCCAAGAATTCTGGTTCAACAATGATGCACAAGAATTATTTGAGAACATGCTTGGCGAAAGGTATAGTCCTATTAGACCAATTAGTGTAGTTGGTAGCATAGGCCTCTTTTCTCTGTATTTCACGACTCTCAGCCCAGCGAAGTACAGCTCAAAAAGAGGCAACTGCTAGCTGGGTAAGTTGTATTATTTGTAGACATCAACACTCAAAACCAAACCAAGGGTTAAGCAGCTATCAGCATCTAGGATTGTATGCACACCACTGTGTACGTTATGTTAAATTTATTTTATAAATATATTTTTTGCTATTTGGTTAAAATGTTGACTCTGAAATAATTTTACAAAACTATAGAGCTTTGTATTAAATTGTGTGATGTTTCTCTCCAATATGGAAGTTTCCACACAATGTTGGAGAGTTGGCATTCATGTAGTTATTCTCCAATGAGGGAAATGCCACCAAAATTTGAAGCTTAATTGCTGAGCCATGACCTTCCAATTTTCAAAGCATTTAGGCTGTGTCACTGCAAGTTTGGTATGTGCACTATGAGAGACTATGAGAGGTTTTTAGCATCTGCATTGTTTTTCTTCTAGATATAGAATTTTAAAGCTCAAAAGGCAAGGATATAAGACTGATGGATTGGCCATTCTTGTCCATAGATCATCAAGGTACTGCAATTTCCCCCACTCTTTGGTTTATTTTATTTATTATTATTATTTTTGGGGGGCGGGGGGTCCAGGGGGGACTCCCCATAAACATAGAGAGAGGTGCTCCTCCTATCCCTTAGGGTGTAAAATTCATCCAAGTGCTATCTCTTAGGGCCGTGTCCAAAGAGTCTCCTATCCCTTAGGGGGTCTCATGCCAAAGAGGACCTAGGAAATCAGCGACAACAGAAGTAAATTGCTGAAACTTGATGGTAATTTCTTAGGGACCGCAATAACATGGATTTTCTGCATCCAATTTGCTATCTTTTAGGAGCACCCCATCTGTTTTTAGAGGGAGTGCCCCCCAGGGTAGAGAATTTGAAACTGGGCTATTGTTGACTTTCTGTTGTGTCCTATTTTCTAGTGTTATAAGAATACAGTCCTTGAATTTTGATGACTATGGGAACCGTGTAGCCTTATTGCTTCATGTTCTTCTCCCTAACTCTGGACAAGAGGTAGGTTCGTCACCTAATTAAAATAAAAAATGTTCATCATTGACTTTTATTTAATTATTTAAAAGAATTGCTTACTGTCATGATGTTCTTTGTCAGCAACAATAAGCCGCCATTTTGACAGCATAGCAACATACCAAGTTGGAGAAAGCATCCATTTCCATTGGCTGAATTAGAGAATATAGAGCAATTTTCTCAATTGAATTTGGTAAATCTAATCTGAAACTTTGTTTTTAGATGGCTATTAAGAAATTTCTAGACATAATATTTTGTCTTCTAATAATGAACGAAAACGATAACAAGCTCTTTAAGCAATAAGGAAAAAAAGTTCAGAAAATTCTATGAGGAGAAAGAAAACCAGGAAAATTAATTCCAAGAAAGAAAACCAGAATTAATACAGAGATAGTTAATATATTGAAAATGTTGAAAAATGTCTGCAGTATGGTGAAACTGTAAGAGTTGGCATCCCTCCATGACTGTCACACAATACAGTAACTTTAATTTGATCATTTCAGGTTGTGCTGGCCAGTACCCATATATCATACTGTCACAATATATTTGATGAGTACATCAGAATGGTAAGCCTTACAGAAAAAGTCACAGGTTGTATTGTACGACATGTATATAAGACATGTACAATTTGTAATAAATAATCCATATTCTCATCATGGAAAGAATTTACATTAAGACCCTCATTCCCCTGGAATTTCCAATGAATAATAAAGCATATGTATAGTAAGGTGTAATTATTGATACCCCACCCTCCTGGAATTTCCAATTCCCTCCATGATGAAAGTGAGAAAAACAGTTAATTGTTTGATGGTTTGAACTGAGATTTCAAGAAGCCTTTTGACTGCTTGCAGTCCCATGCTTGGGGAACGTCCGTAATAAGAGGTTAAAAGTCTTACTTTGCATGCGCCTAGTACTGTGTATTTTTTATGCCCGGGGTCACGCCACACGCACCGCACCACAGGGGGATTCACCCCGAAATAAGGTTTCGGGGTGAATCCCCCTGTGGGGCGCGCTTATCGTGACTTGACCCTGTGGTGCGTGCTTATCATGACATGATCTCGGCATAAAAAATGCACAGTACCAGGCGCACACAAAGAAAGACTTTTAACCTCTTATTATGGACATTCCCCGAGCAAGAGACTGCAAGCAGTCTAGCCTTTTTCTCCATTTACAATTTTCTCAATCAGCTGCTGAGCACTTCCCCAAAGTTGGGACAAAACATCCACAACTTACGGGATAATTTTTATAATGCTTACTGTACGTCACTGTTTACTTAGTGGTACTTATTTTATATGTTTTAGTCTCAAGCAAAGAAGGTTGTCAAAGGAATTGATAGCTATCTTCATAAGTAAGTATAGTATGTACAGTACATATACTGTAACCTGCAATGTCATTATCAAGAAAAAAATATGTACAGTACTTACTTACAGTATTTATTTGCTGTCTGTTCAACATGGGCTGCTTTTTACCTGACTGCAAGTGCAAAGTGCAGGATGCATGCTTTGGACTTAAGTTTAAAAAAAGTCATTCCATATCTGCCAACCTAGACTGTTTGCAGTCCCTTCTTTGGCAAACATCCGTGAAAAGGAGCGAAAATCCAGAGGAGAGCCTTCGGTATTTCAAGCCATCGGTGCTCATATTTTTTGTGTCCTCGTTTTCACAGATGTTCACCAAAGAAGGGACTGAAAGCAGTCTACTGCCAACCCCAGAAGTTCTGAAATCTTAACAAATTGTTAAACATAAATTATTTTTTTGTCAGGGGATGTTTTTATGTCAAAAGACTTATTATAGTGTGGTTTCAGGTGTAATTCACTCACCCCATGTTGGTGGCAAACACAGCCATTAGAACTTTTGTTGGATTTTGGTACAAGTACCAAACTGCATTCATGAGCTTTGCCTGTACATTTGAAAAATCCTGCATATGCACGCATCCCAGTCAGGATCAGCAAAGATTGATCAATGATTAATGCAATGATTGTTTTAAAATTTTCAATTCATTGTATTTCATCCAAGGAGGTTTCATCATCTGTCTTTCTCTAATTATATAAGCTGGTCTTGTTATAGAAACAACCTTGACTCCACTCCCGTGGTGCTGGCAGGGGACTTCAATAGCCCACAGGACAACCCTGTGTACAAATTTATGGGCGAGAATGGATTTTTGTCCTCCTACAAAGATGTACATGGAAAAGAACCATCCGTTACCCACAGGGACCACCGTGGAAACCAGCTCTCAGTTGACTATATATTTTACAGGTTTGTACAGAGCTCACAACATTTTAAGCAGAGCCGTTGCTAGGGCGGGCTACTGGGGTGCATCTGACCCCCCCCCCCCCCCCCCCCCCACCACCTTTTGAGATGAAAAATTATGTGAACATTAAAGCAAAAACCACTGTGGAAACCAGCTCTCAGTTGACTATATATTTTACAGGTTTGTACAGAGCTCATGTTGAAGCAGAGCCCTGGCTAGGGTGGGGTGCTAGGGTGCATGTGACCACCCCACCCCCACCTTTTGAGATGAAAAATACAGTGAATGTAAAAGCAAAATGGACAGAAATTAATCTCAGATTTTGAGAGTGAGATAAAAAAAGAGAAAATATTTATGGGCAAAATGATATTGTGAGAAAGATTAGCCTAAATTTCAGCCATCCCTTCGCACTCGATTATACCCCACTTTGCAAGAGGAGAATTCACCTCAAGATTTTCTCGTCCATTTCTTCCCTTTGGGCACATGCTCAAAGGGATTAATATTGCCTGACTGATGAGTGACATCACATGTGCATTAAAAGAGGCATGCTCATTAGTTTAAGTTAGACAGAGTAGAGTCAGAGAGACAGTGGCAAGTAGTGAACTTCTTAAATTTTATTAGAGTAGAGTCTTATTTATTAATCGCGTGTGTAATGACCACCATCCAGCATGAAAAAATAATGTTCACAGGAAGGCGATGCTTGCGGCTTTATGCTTGGAGATGGGACATGGATTCGTCGCATTATTTGCGCTGCGTCTCATGCGATCAGTTGGGAATTGTGTCATTACTTACCCAACTTCGGTCAGTAGTACCTTTTTGGTTGTGTTTCTCATAAGACGTGCAGGCGAAAGATTTCCATGACAACGCATGCTTCTCCAAGCAAAAAAGCGTGCAAAAACTCTCAAGTCAGATAACCAGGCACATAACTGTTGAGGAAGGCATGTGTTGTCTTAGAACGGCTGAACTTCAGGCTAGAGAAACATGGCAGGGTGTTTATATTTGTGTGTTTATTCACCTATCCAGAGACTGATTGACCAGACAACTGTAATTATTACTATCTTTCCTTTTTTCAGAAACTCTGCAAACAGTAAAATCGTACCCAAATCATCTGTTGTATTGCCACAACAGTACAGTGACAAGGTAACATTCCAGGGTGTGAGGGCTCTGTTGTTTATTGGAGTGAGGCCAGGCAGCACGAAATTGAGGCACTCACCTCTGCACTCAGCATCTCTTTGGCTCGGCTGCGCTTTGTGTGTAGGGACATTCTCCCCCAAAACAACCCTGTTGAAAACCCGATGTTGCAAGTTGTCCTTATAAGAAAACCCCCTTACTTATTTCGAAGGTCTGCAAGTGCTTAATTCCAATTTTTAAAGAAATTTGAAGAATGACTTTTAGATATGGTCGACCAAAGTTTGCATAATCCCTGATCAAAGTACTAATTCTCCCATAAAATGGCACATAAACCAAAGTTTAAAGCCTGATATCTCAAAGACGGATCCATTAGACAAAAGTCATTTTTGATATTTTGTTGTCCATCAAATGAGGGGTATGTATGCAAAAAATCAAGCTTATCTGAGTTAACCCGACCTTACTATTTGACATTTAGTGAATTTAGAAGGGTTTTTCCACTCTGTCGTTCCGTGAGGTTTTCGAGCTAGATAAGTTGGTATTTTTACTAAGCTGACAAAATGGCAACTTTTAGACAAAAAGAACAGTATTGGCACAAACAGGCCACTGGATTCCCTGCTCACTACTTCTATCTTGCTTGATGTTTTAGTTTCAAAACACAAGAAAACATAACAGCAAAAGCAAATGCAGGGAGATAAAAAGTAGCCTCTGCTTGCAGGGAAGCCAGTGGATACTTGAGGACTTACTTACTGTAAGCCTTATATTCATACTTGTATTTTTGTGTAGGTGTGGCCAGAAGAATTCAATATATCAGACCACCGTATGATTGTGACAGAGTTCGAGCTCAACTCTCCTACAGACAAGTAAAAAAGGAGCCTAGCCCCTGGGCATACGGGTCGGGCTTCCTGTGGTTTGATAGTTGATGTGACGTCACCCAAGACCCGTCCTTCACGTCGTTTATCCATTTTCACTTCCACAGGGAACCCACTCAGAGGTCAGGGGCTAGGCTGATAAAGAATCGCTCTTGTAGTGTACAGAACGGAGGTTATTTATTTTTTTAACTTTATATGTCATGCCTATATATGATATTGTACAGGAAAGTTGTCTAATATATTCTTTGATAGCAATAGATTCTTCAAGCTGATTCCCTTTCCCCATTCCCCTACCACCCTGTTCGTTAAGTTTGAAAAAGTGCATTCTGCATACGACATGCTATATTTACGTTGAACTGAACTTGTTTCGGCAGGTTATTGTTATTTGTTTGATATGCGAACGTTTACATCGATTATGCACAATTGCAAGCAAGCTGTACAATATAGATGATTTGCTGCAGAAAATATTCCTTAACAATTAGTCGCCGAAGGTGACTATTAGTATAACTGTATAATTGCTAAAGTAATTCATAAGATTTTTAGACAAAAAGACGATCATAATAAAAGTCGCGCGCGCACTCCCAATCCTTTCAATGCTCTAATAACCGGTACGTGATTTTAGCAGATTATATAATATTAGTTAGTACAATGCCGCCAAACCATTTCAACATCATTCAACATCCTGTTACTGGGGCACAGAAGCGGGGAGAAGGGGCACTGCCCTCAATAACATTACGGTTACCAGCAAAAAAAGGGGAAAACCTGATATTCACAGGGAATTTCTGTGGGAACCCATCCATGGGAAAAGCTGAATTTCCCATGGTAGATGAATGGGAAGTGTTCAAATTTCCCATGACTTTCCACGTGAATTCCGTTGGCATTTCAGCTTTCCCCATGGATGGGTTTCTGCAGAAATTCCCTGTGATTTTCCAAATAATTAAAGAGCCTGTGTCAGCCTCCATTTTGTCATCCTAGCAACATACCGAGACAGAGAAAGCATCCATTTCCATCGGCTGATTTAGAGAATGTAGTGCAATATTTGCGATTGAATTCGATAAATGAATAATAAAACTTCATTTTTAGAAGACTATTTCAAGTTTTCTACACGTAATTCGTTGTCTGACATCGACGGAAAACAATAACAAAGGAGTGACTGACAAGGGCTCTTTAAACTCCAAGTAAGTGTGTTGGGCTTTTTTGCCGCTTCACGTCACGTTTTCCGGTCGTCTTGAGGTCTAAATTTCAACATTTTCTTCAGGGGAGCATGCCCCCAACCCCCCTACAAAAGTGGGAAGGAGAAGAAATTTTTCTGCGAGAGTGACCCCCAACACAATGTTACTGCTGCTGCCGCTGCCCTTGTACCATTCTCTTACCCAGACCTCCCGGCTCGTCACCTCGCAGGTGTGGCTCGGGCCTGACAGCCATTGACGCATGCGCGAGATTTGATACAGAGCATTTGTGAGAAACAACTTTCTGCTGCTCCGTGTCCCAATGTTCAAAATAAGCCAATCAGCGAAGGCCCTCAAATGGATGTCCGCAGACCCTCCCCCGCGAGCAGATGAGCGGGGAGCTGTGGGTACGAGAATGCCCTTGTATCGGATTTGCAATGTTGAATGAAGTTCAGCTGGTTTGGTATCCCGTTTAACAGATGTCGAATAATGTTGAATCAAATTTTTAATTAGTTTGGCTCAGGTCTTAATTTATATGGATATCTTGTAGAAAATAGGGCCTTTGAATGATTTTGTTACAATCCTATTTTTGGTAAATGTAAAGTAATGCATTGTCATGGCTGGTGTCACACCTGACTAGGAACTGAGACGCCGTTAATCTTTGTCATGGCCAATAAAGTAGCCAAACAGACCCGCAGCCACGACAGCCAAGGCAGATCTGACAGTTATGACAGATCCAACAGCAACGACAAGTCATGACAGCCACGACATGATGACAGCCAAGGCGGATCTGACAGATCCGATAGTCATGACGGTCATGACAGATCCGATAGTCATGACAACCACGACAGAGCCGACATCCAAAACGTCATGACAGCCACGACAGCCAATAACTCATGACTGTCACGACAGATTCGGAAGTCACGCCATGATGACAGACAAGGCGGATCTGACAGACCCGACGGTCATGACAGATCCGATAGTCATGATAACCACGACAGACACAACAGCCAAGAAGCCATGGCAGCCACAGCAGATCCGGAAGTCACGCCATGACATGGGTGTTTAAAATCAGCCCTATCCCTAAGGGGAGTCTCAGACCAGTCCTTGCCCAGAAATATATTGGTACTGACACCAGAACCGATATTTACAAAGGAAACTTGGTTGAAAACCCTAAAAGACCTAAAATTTCGCTTTTATTTGTTTGACCTGCCAAATTTGCCTATCTTTTAGGGGTAAATTCGGCGGTCGCCACGCCAAATTTGCTTTCTTTTAGGGGTAAATTTGCTGTTTGCCACACCCATTTTGCTATCCCTTAGGGTCAAAATCAATTTTCCCGACGAGCACCCCCGTCTAAAATATTGGGAGTCCCCCCCGGGAGTTAGTAACTATGTCTACTAACTATGTTCAGACATACCCGACAGCCACGACAGATCTGAGAATCATTTCAGCCACGACAGATCCGACAGTAGTCCAGACAGACCTGACAGCCACGACAGATATGAGAATCATTTCAGCCACGACAGAGTCTAGTTTTTAAAAAGATGTGTTGGCCATGACAAGGATAATGCCTGACGCCAGCCGTGACAAGAACTTCGCTGCTCTTTTCTTGAGTTTTTCAATAACGCAGTCAGCTGCAATGACCCTAAACGGTGATTTTAAATATTATTTAGAGTGTCAAATATATTATAAATATTTGTTTTTATGAGCCCATTATCGTAATGGAAATAAAAATGACAAATGCAGCACAAATTCAGCAAAGGTCGTCACTCTGTTTTTCGCACGAAGGAGCGTGCTAATTTGTTTCAAAACATTGAAAATACACGGATATTTTCCATGCGCCTCTTAGGTAGGGAAAAGCTCGTACTCTGTGCTCATGGGCTTCTCTTTGTACTCGAGCCTCTTTCAAAACTTCCATATGTACTTTACGGAAAGACTTGAAAAGGTTTATGCCCGGATTACATGACGAAGTCTGGCTGAGATCCCCCTCGGTTGGCTGAAATCTCAGCTGCCCTTTTCACAAATGCGGTGTAGGGAAGCAACCCGGACATGCATCCTCACCACAGCCTTCCCGACAGGTAACGAGCTCTGGGTACGAGAATGGTGACAAGCCAGACTTTTCTTTTTTTCATGCAATCAAACTCTTATCCGATTTGAATCTCAACCCGGGATGAACTTCGCCATGTAATATAATTAACAGTGGGCTAGACCTTAAAAAAGAGTAGCTTCTGTGTGATTTCCATGGAGAGGGCGAGTGAATGATCCAAAAAGTTTTTCCTCCCAACTCCTCCTCATACACTTCGAATACATCAAAGGACCCACGCGATGTCCAGTGTACTTCCTATGTTATTAGGATCACTAACCTTTATCCCCGTGAAGCCCGCTTTTATTTCCGATAATTAAGGGAAACAGTTGTTTGGATCTCCTGTTAATTTTGTGAAAACTCATTTGTCGTCTCGGTTGGAACCATAACAGCAAATAGTAATCATAGTTTTCCGATAATGTGATCATGCTGTGATGCGTATACTGGACCTTGTACCTATTATTCTCCTCAAACGCAAGGAGTTTTACAATGCCAAAGAGAAGTGTTTGTACTCGATACTGAATCGGTGAGTCCTTCCAATTTTGTGGATACTAAACTACGATACAAAACAGCGGTATAGAGTCACATGCCGTGAATTGTGTTTTCTGTTATCGATAGTTTTCGTGAGAGGAGAAAAATAAAATAGAAATTCCTAAGTCTCATTGCAAGTTAAAGATAGTTATGACTTGACTTGATTCTCGCTGATGCAATCAGACCCTCATCCGGCTGTGAAGATATTCGATGTGACAATATTTTATGAAATCACACACTTGTGAACTAAACAGTTTTTCCGTCTACGCCTGAACTCCAGGTTGCAATTCTCATAATTCTGCGAACTCTACGCCAACTAACAAAACCGCGGTTTGGCTTCCGTCAATCAAACGAGTGAACAGCTCTGGATGATTTCACGCAGGCTTTGAGAGGGTTTTTGAAATAAAAGGGACTAACTAGGTTTCAAAACCACAATTTCCCACCATAAAGACAAACGAAAATTCGAAAGAATCCTTGTTTGATAGACGGGAGCAAAGTGAGAGTCCGCAGAATTGCGAAAATCGACGTCTACGGGCCGAGATACGTTTCAACCTTTTGTATGCCTTTTTGCGGATTCCGGGTGAATCCCTTTTCTATGAAGCATTCTTGTGTGTATAAGTAAATGATTTAGCGTAGCGTTTTCTTCCTGTAGAAAACCCTAGACTTCACACTACGTTTTTTTGTGTTCACAAAGATTTCCCCTGTACAATTATGTCTAGATATCTTTTTTTTTTTTCTCTCTCTTTTGTATTGTTTGCATTTTAATTCCGTTCGTCGTTGTAGTCCATAATAAACAAATGATAATTCCTCCGACAGTAAATGTCAAGTTTAATCATACGCGTAAATCCTCGCAATCAATCGTATTCAGCATTTCAAAAAATAAAAACGATCAATCTGTCAGCCGAACTCGCCGCTAAGGGAATGACAAATGATGAATGCAAATTTTGAAAGAAATATTTAAACAATTTTACTCGACACCTAATTGTATTTACTAAATAATTAAATAGAAACTGTACTGCAAGGAGTCATTACATTAACCGTAAAATAATAGTTATTGTGTAGACTTGTGGCTTGCCCTTTGTGGTGATCCTCGGCTGGATTTAGTTTAATAAACGAGAATGGCCAATTTAACAGTTCATTTTACAAACGCTCCATACACAGGTGTTCTTCGCCATGAACGGCAATATTCACAAAACAATCATATACTCATTGTACAGTTTATTCTCTTTTGATAACTTGAACACCTATGTACTCAACATGCAATTAACTATTTAAGTGTATTATGAAGAGGTTTAAAACCAGACTGTGAAGAGATAAGAATTGAAAGGTAAATATTAGTTGAAAAGGCATGGCAATTGCAATGTGGTATACATGGTCCTTCTAACACGTTGTCGTGTCTGCAGTTATGTCGAATGGAGCAGCCCGGGTAGAAGATTGGCCAGTCTACACCAATGCCAGAGGGCCTTTGTTGCCATGACTTTCTCTCGAATTCTCGCCAGTTCAGCCCACATCTCTGTACTATTTCATGTTGTATTGGTTTTGATTGAACCCTCTCCGCTGGGCGCCCCTTGATAAGGTGTTGTTTTCCACTCTTTGGCTTTTCCAATACGCCCGTCGCTTTGGCCTAAATTAATAATCACCCATTGACCAATCAGAGCGCAGGATTTCCTCCAGAGTCACGTGTCAAGTTTCTAATTAGAGATTTCGCATTCTGAATTTGAACGGTTATTCTGCATGAAGAATAGAGAGTCAGAGTGCGAATATCAAAGGTGTTTCCGCGAGTGTAAAAAGCGGAAAACCGGGCATTTGTGTAGGATTTGTTGAGAAAACGGGAATTATGCCACTGCCATGAACGGTTGGAAGGAAGAGAAGTGGCAATCGGTTGTCTGTGTCGTGTTCTTTGTCGTGATTCTAAGGTAAGCTCTTGCTGGTTTCACTGTCCTAGGTTGCGCTTCATTTGAATTTAATTAGAACATGACGACTATGTTCTGTTTAATAACCCACACAATCTGCTTGAAATCGACGACCTCAAACCAAATCTCAGACAATTTATTATTCAAGCCGCTGGTGTAGACATACAAGCCTGGAAAAGGTCTCTAAGGACTTTAATACCATTTTATACCCATACAGTACGTAATATCGAGATGATTAATGAAGCCATTGTCATTAACCATTCTGTTTTTACGGATGGTGTTAGTGCTACTTGCTTGGTGCTATTTTGATCCGTTTCTTTGGCATTAGTTCTCACGGTAAGATAATAAGGTGTACAATAAACTGAGTACAGAGATGGCAGCTTCAACACAGTATGACGCAGCACTAATGATCGGTCCTAAACCTTTCTCATGAGAGCGAGTGTGGGTTCCCTAGGACGCCCCACCGCTGTCGGTATTACGCGCTGATCCCCGAACGTTCTTTTGTCACTGCCTGCGAGAGAACGACTGTGAAGACGGAAAAGTGGGAAAGTTATTGTTAAATGCGCATGCGAAGCCTTGCAGGTAATCGGATAAACTCGAAGTGTACAAATAAAGTTAATTACTTTAACTTAAATGAAATTAAAACCCATTTTGTTTTAAGTTTCGCTCGTTTTGCAGCGCACGGAATGTGTTCATGACGCATTTCTGCAGCGAAAATGACGAAAAACGAAGAGAAAAACTTATATTGATGCATGGAATTAGAGACGTTATGTTATATTCACTGCTTGGGTATGACCATTACACGTAAAGTGTGCAGGAGCTAAACTTGCAATTCGCATGCCTCGTTGCAAATGTGCGGTCTGAATTCGCCGGATTTGAATGGTTTTATCAAATGGTTTTATCAAATGATCTATTCCGTCAAACACAAGCGAAGTGATGCGCTTTACATCGCTATGGCAACGTCGAAGTCAACTTAAAGGCCCATGGCATCAACCGGTAGCCTTTGCGCCCCATTCAGCTGATTCAGGGAACGCTTTGAAAACACTATTAACTGGTCGGTGCAGATTTGGCAGGATTATGAAAACCACAGTAAACATCGTGAAAACATGAATTGTTGAACAAACATTCACAAATGTTGAATGAAATGTTGAAATGGATTTGTTCTCTATATTTGATAACATAGAGAAATATTTTTCGAGATCTCTAAAACGGGCCGGGAGACAATCAAAACCCCATTGAAAGTTAGCCGTTGAACACAAAACAAAAACTAGCTATTTTCAGAATTTCACGTTCCTGTTTTTTTTTAATTTATCAATATTCACAAGTTTTTGAGAAGACCTGTATTTAGCTAGCAGTAGATATTTAACTTTTAACATTTTGAAAAAGTGGGATTCATGGGTTTTCACGGTTCACTGCATTAACAGTGGATTTCTGCAGAAACCCATCCATTGGAAAAGCTGAATTTCCCATGGCAGAAGAATGGGAAGTGTTCGGATTTCCCATGGTTATCCATGTGAATTCCGAGCATTTCATGCGTGTGACTTTGGAAATTCAGCTTTTCCCATGGATGGTTTCTGCAGAAATTCCCTGTGTCACTGTGTGTTGCAAGGTTTTTGTACTTGCATCATCATGTGGCGCGTGTATAAGACAAATTACACGAACAGTTGCTTAGGTTGTAACACGATGTTTGTCTTGAAACAAATACCAGTGCTGCTCTCGTTTCAAAAAGTAGAATCGACTTGTTCTGTAACAACTGCAGTAAACGTGTCTCACCAATGCAAAAGGTTAGAACAATAGCCCATTTTCTCAGGTACCTGCTCATCACCCCGCGGTGGCAACCACTGGATATTTGATACGCAACAGTAGTAGGGTGTATGCTGCCTGGATAATAACAAAAAAGTGATTCTAGCTAGCCCCGGCAGCAGAGTCAAACAACTATGGCATTGTGTCACAAAGTGTGGCAATCTACTCTCGAGGTAAAATGATAAATTGAATTTTTTTAAGAAACAAGAGTCCGACATTGGTAATCATTTTTTTCAAAGTAAATATTTCTCTCTGTTTTGTTTTACCATTTTAAACTAAGGGCGCATCACTGTTTTACTGTATTTCCAGGGTAACCGAGGCAGCGTCTAACACATCACAGAAGCATGCATTGTCAATCATCTTCAATAATTATGATAAACACGTTAGACCTTTTTCGACTGCAGGTGGGTGCCAGCGAGAAAGCAGGGATTGTGTTATGTAGGGGGGGGGGGGGGTCTGTCTGTCTGTCTGTCTGTCTGTCTGTCTGTCAGTCTGACTGTCTGTCTGACTGTCTGTCTGTCCATACCACGGGATCCTATAAAGTCTGACAAAATGTTTGCCAAACCTTTTTTTTTTAAAAGACCTTGCAAACCTTATGCGGTCCAAAAGGTATAAAACTGGCGATCTGAAGTCCCCAGGATACGTTTGCCATCGACCGATCCCATTTCGGAAGGGAACAGCTATAGACCCAGATTTACTTGGGAAGTTGATGCACTATCTTTAGAAGTACAACTAAGTACGATCTTGTGTCTGCAGGTAAACCGGTCAACATCACGGTGAACATGCGCATTAACTCTGTATTCGACGTCAGAGAAGAAGCCATGGTAGGTTATATCATTGTCTCCGAATATTAAAAGAGTTTTTATCTCTAATCAGCCTTGCTTGGAAACTTTTACCGGATCTTACTGCATACTTTCTTGATTATCATGATTCGCCCATAATGTAAAGGGCAGGGCTTACCAACAGAGCGGTGCTCCAATAACAGGTTCCCTTAATAATATACTAAGTACAATTATAAATCAGAAATACTACATAAATAATGATAAAACACGATACAAAATATAAAGAAAAAAAAATCAAAACAGTACGGGTTGGGTTTTAGCAGCATAGACTGGTAACTAACGAGTCCAAGGGCCTAGATTGATGGCATTTAACACATATGGTCTTAAAGGTTTAAGGTATGGCCGGGTCATATACAGTAGTAGTTAAATCCATGTAATAACGGAATAGAGAAAGCTTGAAAGTTGACAGAGCAGTGATATATCTCAGATTACTAGGCAACGTGTTCCACGTTCTTGGACTTCTGATAAATGATCAAATGACCTAAACCAGGGCAATAGGTCTTCTGATGTTACCTTTTCTACAAGGAAGCGCGATAGCATTTGCAAAACAAAATGTGTGCGCTCTTATCCCAGGGGATTTCTGGAACCCTTTAATGAAAAATGGGAAATATTCGGAATTCACGTTTATCCACGGGAAAGACGAACACTTTCTTCACATTCCTGTGCCAAAGGAAATTCAGCTTTTCCCATGAATAGATTTCTGCAGACATTCCATGTGTAGCAGTCGATAGCTGCTTTCATCACCTTTGGTAGTCATGTGGTTGACAGAGTGAGAGGGGAGACAAATAACAGCTTCTTGTACTCTATCCTCAGGACTACACGATGCGGTTTGCATTCCGTCAAAAGTGGCAAGACCCGCGACTTAATTACGATGTCAACTTAACAGCAGGCCAGGGCCATCCTTACATCCAACTAGAGAGGGCCGACCGGATATGGTATCCTGATACCTTCTTCATGAACGCACGCTCGGCCTATATACACGAGGTGACCAAGAAGAACCTTGGTATTAGGCTCTTCCCGGACGGTTCCATCTATATGAGCCAAAAGTGAGTAACTTCCACGGTGAGCTTAAGCAGGACACTATAAGATCTCACAGGATTATACACAAGATCCCATAGAATGATACAACTTCATAAAGGATCTTTTAGGATAGATTCTATTCTAGGATCTAGAGGATCCAGTCGTTTTGGACCCTAAAGAACTCACTGGATTATAAACAGGATCCTATAGAATGCTACAACTTCCTATAAGACCTTTTAGGATAGATCCTATTTTAGGGCCTCATAGGATCCACTAGCTGCTCGATCCTGTGTGTAGGATCCTCTGTAAGATGTTTTTGGATCCTCAGGTTAATATTTTTTACCAGGGTTGAGTGATCACATTCATTCGACTGCTGACTTTCCCATGGTAAAAGCATGAGAAGAGTTCAGAAATCCGAACATAGCCATGGGAAATCCGAACACGTTTATTACTTCTACCATGGGAAAATCACTTTCCATTCATTCCGTGTATGTTTCTAGTCATTAGCGATTAGTCCTGCAGATGTGCAGATGTCTGGCGCGGGTTGTTCAAAGATGGGTTAAATTTAAACCAGGTTTAAACCATCGAGTTACCATGGTAATTAATCCTGGATTAGTGATACACCACTTTCGAGCAACCGGACCCTGAACTGCAATTTGTGTGAAGTGAACAGCGTGCTGATTAGACTGCTTGCATTCCATTCTTTGGCGAACGTCCGTGCAAGCCATCGGCGCTCGTTTTATCGCGCGCTCGTTTTTACGGATGTTTGCTAAAGAAGGGATTGCAAGCAGTCTGTGTTGATCGGCGCAGTATACTTTCGGTCCATGCGTTTGAAAAAAAAAAATGAAATGTGAAAGTTTTCAGGGTTCAATAACGGGATTCGAGACCATGAGCTTCGTATTACCGGTGCCTTGCTCTAGTATCAGAGCTTTGAAGTCAGACACGCTCCTCGTCGAGATTGTAATATATAGATTTAGCCACTGGCTAAAAGCGGAGCTCCCGGTTACATATTTTTATAAAAGGGTGCGTTTACCTATCTTGTTGGGCCGTTGCTAGGGAAAATTATAAGTCAAAAAGATTAATAATGTGACGTGTCGCGACGTCACTTGCTACAGAAAACATTCTATAAAAAAGTGCTGTTCAGTAGTGTTGGTGAGGATAATGAAAAGGCTTGCGTCAAAAAGTTTCCATTCAATGCAAGGGCGTGGGGCACAGATTCGCAGACGCGAACGGACAAACAAAACCACAAATTATAATCGTCATAGTAATGTTTAGTAATAGTATATTATTTTGCCAGAATTACAGTGACGGCGGAATGTCAGATGAACTTGAGAAAGTTCCCGATGGATACGCAAGTCTGTATACTGATGTTCGAAAGCTGTGAGTGGCTATAAATCAATGTATTCTTAGAGAACCAGCATTGCGAACCTTTTAACTTTTAGGGAGCAGCGCGATATCCTGGTAGTTCCTTCCCTTAGCTTTGCCGGGTGTGACAAATTGCAATGAGATGAAAAATATTTGTCGCCAGACCTCATGCGTTTTGTCGCATTGTAGATGAATTGCAGTGGTGTGCTAGAATTTTAAGCCACGTTCTTTTAGTCACCACGACCAAATTTTCTCTCTAATCGGTTGCCGAGCGGAAACCTTATTTTGGAACTTGTCGCCAAAGCTCAAGCTTAAGTCGCCATGGACTTTTTTATTGAAGAGAGTTTAGAAATGTAGGTAAACAGCTGGCGACAATCTTTTAATACTAGCTGCAACAACCGCATGTCACACGTATTTGCGGCCAGGATTTGGTTGTCCGTGATTTTACCATGATATCATGCTTATATATGTTTGAGTAACAGAGCAACAGATTACGTGCAACTTACGTGCATGGCATATTTACTTGCTTTTTAATTTCAGTTTTCCACACCGCAGCGGAGATTGTGTACAAATGGGAGGATGGTGACAACCCCGTGGCCATCTCTAAAGACATGAACCTGCCGCATTTTGATATCGTCGGGCTGAAAACCAAACAGATCTTCAACGTTTACAAGTCAGGTACAATGAGTTGAGATGTGCTTTTTCTAAGACATATAAGCACGTACCTCCAGTCAGAAAAGAGTAACAAAATGCAAGAAAGGAAAAAACTTTTATTTCCACTTCCCTCCTTTTGGAGCGGCCACCACATATGCTGGGATCTCGATGCTGCATAATGCTGTTTAGTATAAACCAACTAATGGTTCTGTTACAAATCCTGCATTCTGATTGGCTGAGCTACTAATGGTATGTATTAGTGATAGACCGTACTTGGCAAAACCACCTCCTTTCTTTGCATAAAATAATGGTATTCATTTCCAAAACCGACCAACTAGTTACTAAAACAATTAGACCTCTCGTCCTCATGTGCTATGATATCAATAGACCATTCGGCCTTCGGCCTCATGGTCTATTCATCATAGCACATTCGGCCTTGAGGTCTAATTGTTAAATATTTTTGGTATCTCCTCAGGTAAATTCAACAGCTTAGAAGTGTACATCACGTTCCAGCGCCGGCTTGGGTTTTATATCATCCAAACCTACCTCCCTTGTGTGTTCCTTGTTTTCCTGTCCTGGATGCCTTTCTGGATGGATCCGAGTGAGACTGGGGACAGACTTGCGGTCGGCATCACGGCCGTACTCACAATTGTCTTTTTAGCGGTGAGTCACGTTCAGTACTGCGTTACACGATTTGTGGATTTACGACAGCTGTTGTAAAACTGCCCTGGCGAAAGATTAACAATGCGGTTTACAGATGTGATGTCCTTCAAATATGCAGCAGTTTCCAAAGTGTGAGGATGTTATCTATCTGTGAGTCCTATCAATGAAGTCGGTTAATCAACGCCCCTTACCCTGGTTCATGTTAGGTGTAGTGCAAAAAGAGATGGCTCCTCGGCTTCACCAAAAGACACGTCAATTCGCAATGAGTCACAGCAATACGAGACTTTGAAGTCAAAGTTACTCAAACTGACACTTTTTCCGCAGCTATGCACACACACTGCCATTGCAACCCGCAACCATACTTGAACTTTTCCGGTCCATCCTCGATGGGGCCCACTCCTGGGAGTTTGCATATGTGGCCGTTGAGTGCCACAAGCTCTCTTTCTAAGTTATGTGGTGTTGCTTTCAACCTACTCGCTTGACAAGGCTTTCTATATATTGTTCTACAACAGGGTGCCATGAACACCAACATGCCCAAGGTATCGTACATGAAGGCTATTGACTGGTACATCATCGCATGCTTTATGACAATGGTCCTCTCGTTTGTGGAGTCCATGTTGGTATTCAGGATGGTGGTGCACAGCAAGGAGAAGAAGGATCTAGAGGACGAGATCGACTGGGGCGTGACACCGACAAGAAGGAAAGAGGTATCTGAGGTAAGATAACCGCCGGCCGGTTAGCGCAGTGGTAGAACGCCGGGCTGCTGTGTGGGAGGTTGGGGGCTCAAACCTTAGCCGGACCAACACTCAGGGTCTTTTCCAAATAATTGAGAACGTGCTGCCTTTGTTCCAACATCTGCAAATGTTTAGGCCTTCACGTCTTCTCGGATAAGGATGTAAAACCGTAGGCCCTGTCTCTCACATACATTACATTAACATGAACCAGAGGGACGTTAAAGAACCACTAGGACACGGAAGTGACCATCCTCAGTGACTGTGCTTACGAGCGCGTGGCAGCTAATCTTATTGTTACGGGCTGCAAGTTAGTCTGGAGAGTTGGTCACTTTGTCACTTTTGACAAACTCGTAGCATCGCGATGATTCAAGTCTAGATTCTGTTTTTGGTTAGGGCAATATTCAAACTGGCTTGCGACAAATGGCACTGGTTTGTGGATCAGTTCCTAAGAGTACTGTGCGATTCATTTTGTTATTATCTCTTTTCCAGTCTGAAGAAGATCTCAAAAGACTCTCCGAAGCCATGGAGACCACCCCAACGGAAAACGGAAAACCACGAGAAAGATCCATCCATACTAAAGCAAGACTTGTGAAGCTCCCTCCAGCCCCACTCATTAGCTTCCGCGGCAGGCGAAACAAGCGTGGTTACCTTATCATTAAGACCAATCAAATAGACCGAGTTTCGCATATCTTATTCCCAGGAGCCTTCTTATTGTTTAATGTCATTTACTGGATGCTTTACCTGAAGTGAAAATGCCTGTAACGTGAAAACATCCACGTTTTCCAGAGTTTGATACTATATACAGTATGTGCATCTAGGTGACGACGTGATCCGGTGAACTGACCAATACATTCGTTTCTTGTGTACTTTAGAGCGGATTTCACATGACTGTCGTGAAAACAATTGCAATTGAGCAATCACTAGCCAATCAGAATTGAGAGAAATCACCACTTGCTCCTAAATGGCTTTTCTCTCAGCCAATCACAAGCCGAACCAATTACTAAGTAATCATGCAATTGTATTTACTAAAGAATTTGATTGGCTGAGAAAAAACGAGTAGCCAATGAGAACGCAAAGCAATCGCAATTACATAACAAGGGTTGACAGTCATGTGAAATCCGCTCTATATGTCATCTCGATCAATAAAGTTATACATTATTAACAATTGAATCTCAGTTGCGGAAGACGTTACGGAGACGCTGCGTTTATCGTCTCAAGAGATTTGCTACATCCTAGCATGTACTGGAACACGGACGGCCAAATGTTTTAAACGACACGTCACCTAAATTTTGCTAGAGATCATCTGATGATGCTCAAAGGGAGGCTGTCACGCAACTGCGCAGCTGTTCTGCGCAACTCAAAACAAAGAAGCATCGTCCCGTAACGACGACCAGCGAAGGCTGAAAACCACGAAAACAATCCGTTTTAATCTCGCTATTTCTCGATCCATCCGACCAAATGGTTGCGTTTTACATATTCTTCAATAGTTTTCTGATAGGAGGGTCTAAATAGTTTTGCTCAGGGATCGTTCCTGGAGCATGCGCGTATCGTGACAGCCTCCCTTTAAGATGTATCGAAGAAGATATGTATTGTACAGTCCGATGACCCAATATACGACACGCTATCAAAAACTCTACAATCAATGAAGCATGAATGACTTGAAGTTTTATTATAGCTACCAAGGTTGCCATCCATAGTAATAAACCATTAGTTATCATCTACTGTTATATACAATGGTATTATGGGTTCCGTTTTGGTTTCATTTTGTCTCAGTTTATTTATTGTAAATTCACACATAGCTTTTTGAGGTAATTCGCTTGTTATGAACCGCGCATCACGGCGCGCGGTCATGCTACTTGTTCGAAAACGTGTGCGCACAAGCGATACTTTTGATAGCCTGCTAGCCGGCTCTCCAGTGGATTTTTTCGGATATTTGAATTTGGGCGCGCGGGATTCCTGTGTCGCGGGGGAAAAGAAGACACAGGAATCCCGCGCGTCCAAAAAATCAAATATCCGAAAAAAACAACTGGAGAGCCGGCTAGCAGGCTAATACTTTGAAGGTATTAGGTTGAGTCCATTACTATAGGAGTGATTTTCACATTAGGACTGTCGGCCAACAGTGTAGATTTTTGCTATTTTTGAGCAGGAGTCCATTACTTAGGAGTCGACTGTTGAAATTAATTTCTACACTATTTCCAAGAGAATACCTTAATTCTTTAGGTCTAGCTTATTTACAACCAATAATGCTTTTGCGACCAATAAATCCCAGCAGTCATTCTTTACACATATAAGAACTAACTGAATTGGAGTATTGCGGTACTTCCCTAAGCCCAAAAGCAGCTGCAAGTCTGTTTCGTCGAGAGGGCAGATTCTTGAATAAAAAGGCGTTTACTTGCATTTTTGGCCAGGTTATGACATCTCTTGTACTAATCACAGTTGATTTTTTCTCTAATCAGGTTTCTTGAGTACCGGCTTTGTTTGGGCTTTGTTTACTACGACTATGTTAGAGTGTTTTTAATAGAAACTCTTTTTAAAGAGGCACACGCGCCGATTTGTCGGGCCTCTACTTTGATCTAGGAAATGAAAAATCGGGGCCGACACCAAAAATCTGTTGAATTGGAACAGATTTTTAGAAATCGAGCCGACATCGTATGAACGTAAACAAAATCGAGCCGACAAATCGGCGCATCGAAATCAGACTTAAGGTCCCTGTCGGTTTTTTGGCAAGGAGAGGCTGCTCACACTGCCTTGGTCGATCTCACGGCGCCAATTGCTGCCAAGCAGTCACTGCCTTGGGCGAACATTTCGGAAGATCTTTGCATCTCTCGTACTCTCGATATCTTCGTACTAGATATCGTATGTCCTCTGACACTTCACACTTTAGGGGTTTGCATATCAAATTGCCTTTAATATTACACGTGTCATAATGACACCAGCCCTGGTCGAATCTCCATATATAAACAGGTTTTACACATGGACACCGGACCACAAGTACCAGGGCCCCCTTGACAGGTGGGGAGAAAGGACCCCCTTCACGCGTGTTACCGTAGGCACAACGGTCCAGATTCAGAAAATACCGCACACCTGGCGAGAAAAACATTGAAACATCACTTGATTGCCAGCTTGTTATGATGGAAAATTGTATAAAGAAATTTCAGATTTGAAGATCTCAGTTCTCATAATTAAAGTTGGAGAAACTTATGTTTCCCACAACACGATTTTTTTTCGATACTGGTAGGGTAACCTCTCCATTACGCACACAATTGGTTAGCCACAATCAGAAACCATGCAGAGCCATTCCAGCGACGTATCTGTCTTTAAGCCAAGTAAGCAGTGATGTTTTTTAACCTTTTAATGTAAATCTTTATTTTACTAAGACTATAATATTTACGCTATTATCAATTCTCTAGATCTAGAGCGAGATATAATATCTATTTTCGCTAAATGGTTTTTCAGGCTGAGCCACAAGCCTTGTGAAAAGTGAAGCCATTTAGCAGCAAGGAAAATAAACCGGCTAGCAAAGTTTCGCTCTCCTTGAGCTCCTTTAAAGATGTCATGGAAGGCCACATAACGTCTCATCACAGTGTAATATCATGCACGTTTTCCCGGATAAACACTAAATACCTTCAGAGGCGTTCCCGTGGAATGGAGGCAAACTGTTTTCACTGCCGTCCTGAAACGCTGAGATTCTCTCCTTCAGTTTGTCTATTGTAAACTGCACTGCATGTACTTCTACAGTCTGTCAATAAGCAACAAAAGGAAACTAACTCTTCTAATTTTTGTAAGGTAGGAAAGTTTAGGGCCCAATAAATGAAAATTTGTCTTGATAGATTAACTCAAAGTGCACGAATATACCACAAGATCACTTGAACATATCATACAAAACATATCATACAAAACATATCATACAAAACATATCATACAAAACATATCATACAAAACATATCATACAAAACATATCATACAAAAACATATCATACAAAACGTATCATACAAAACGTATCATACAAAACGTATCATACAAAACGTATCATACAAAACGTATCATACAAAACGTATCATACAAAACGTATCATACAAAACGTATCATACAAAACGTATCATACAAAACGTATCATACAAAACGTATCATACAAAACATATCATACAAAACATATCATACAAAACATATCATACAAAACATATCATACAAAACATATCATACAAAACATATCATACAAAACATATCATACAAAACATATCATACAAAACATATCATACAAAACATATCATACAAAACATATCATACAAAACATATCATACAAAACATATCATACAAAACATATCATACAAAACATATCATACAAAAAGCTGATTGGCATGTATAGCTTGTCTCATTCTGTACTTCATTGCCCGAGGGGGGGGGGGGGGGGTACTCCTTTATAACGGGTATACGCCGCCCTATAGGGTATGGTTTTGGGGCTCCTCCTTCGGTAGGGTATCGTTTTTCGCTTGTTTGTTCGCTGATAGGGTATGTATTTCAGTATGGATGCCCGATTGCAAGCAAATTTCGATCTAAGTTGTGCCGAAATTAGTGGAAAGGTGGTTTATTTTGAAACCAATCCCGGCTATACCAGCTCTGTTAGAACTCACCGTTCCGTCGTGGTATGTGAATGAGTAGTGGAGGGTGTGCTTTCCCCCATCTATGGCGCCCTGTTTGCACCTCCAGTATTGGTAGGCGGTACCCGGTGCAAGGAGCTCGTACAACATGAAACTGACGAGCCCTAGAAAAGAGCATGCCAGCACAACCAGCAACTGCATCTCTTGAAATGAACAAACAGGAAAAGGAAATATGATGAATGAAACATTGGAGGCTTCTGGCTGTACAAATTGTACACGAACTAGGCAAGCCAACGGCATAGCATGCGCGAATGCAATTAATTTTTGAAAATATAGGCAATTTCATTGGCTTAGAAACAAAAATTACTATGCTAGAAAACGTTTTTGAGGATTTTAGGGAGACATAAGCTCATGTGGTACTCACAAACAGGTTATACAATTTTTAAAGACTGTGTATGTGGGGAACAGCGTAAAATGCTGATTCTCCCTCCTTTGTTCTTCCTTAATCTTATTGGTCTAGAGATTGGTCTTTTTATCGCCATATTTTCTCAACCAAGTCTAAATCTATCAACTTTCACTTGTATTATGTTACTAGTCATGACAACGTTCTCTGGTAAAAAAATAATAAAAACAGGATATATCCTATTAAAGGAACCGTCAAAGCTGTAGAACAATGGAGGTTTGCCTAGCTCTTGTATGGATGATTACTTAATAAAATGAAACGTACAGCTAAGCAACTCTGCCTACACGACGTTTCGGGGCTGCTTTCAGGAATAGGTTTTGTGAAATATAATGCGAGCAGGAGCCGTACTGCAAAGGTTGATTTTCGACCATGGATGAAACGTCGTTGCGTGTCCTTTGACTTTATTTATTCATTTTATACACTTTTATACACAACTACGGGCACATAAGAGCACGACGCAGAGAATTCTACCTGTCGTTGAGTAACTCGCTTTAAATCGGCATGTGATTTGCTTAGCCAATAGGTACGTATTCATGCTTTTCCTGCGTTCAATGCGCGTACGATTGACCCCCTCATCGGCAGCATCTGGTTCAGAATCGGGATGACCTATTTGCGTGGAGGGAGTTTCACAACTTCCGTGGAAGGAGTGGCTTTTTCAAAACACCTGTCGGGACCTCACCAATTACCCTAATGAAAATATATATCAACTGCGATGTTTCAAAACTGTATCTGATATCTAAAAGTACACGTACGCCTTCAATCGTCCCAAACTTCCATAAAAATTCCTGTAATCCGATTAAAAATACCAGACGAGCGCTGAATATCATATTCGAAATAAAGAAAAGAACGTTGAAGTTGGCGCGTCGAAGTTGGCGGCGGGGGTCTAAACAAGGGATGGTCTCATTTCAACGCTATTCACTTACTTTTCCAATGGCTTTTAGACGACTTCTTGCACTCCTTGATGCTAGTATGCATGCTATCCATGATGTTCTCGACCTCCACTGAGAGCTGATGGCTGCCAATACCCAGCACAATACACACAAAGCATCTCACCAGAGTACAGTCCCCGGGCACTCTGGGGGAGCTTCCCTCCATTGCCATTCCCAGCAAGGTGCTTTTTCTGGTGATGAAACCTCCTACAGGAAGGTGCGACTCTGGGATAGCTGTACCCGGGGTGTCTATGGAGGTATAGATCCGTTCGCCTGCACGGACGGTGCCCTCCACTTGCACATTCACAATCCCAATCACGCACACCTTGTCTGTTTTACCTGGGAAATGCAAATAGAAACACATTTTAGTGAGCTCCAATCCACCAAACTCCCACAGCAAGCTGCTAAAATCTTTGATGAATGCATGATGCCTTAAATTATAATTTTTCAACCTGTGTCCGATGGTGCTTTGTAGCCATCAATAGTCTAAGCTGATAAGGTAACGCAGGGCCGTAGCGCTTACTGGGGTCGGGATGGGGGACCCCCCCCCCCAGTTTTTCCCCAAACAACCCTTAAACACCCGATTTTGCACCCTGCATATCAAAGTTCTCCCAAACATTTTTCTCCCGCTCAAAAGAGTTTAAACTTTATTAAAAACCACCTTGAGTTTTTTATATGTCTCGTGCCCCCCCTCCCCCAGTTTTTGGAGGCTTGCTACGGCCCTGTTAAACGGCAGATGTCGTGAACTCATTCCGTTTAAATCTCATGGAATTTCGATCAGAGATCAAGATCTGACGTACAGTAGAAAAAAGCAAGTCTGATTTAGATATATGTTTTAAGGTTAAACGTCAAGTGGTTATGATAGTTGGACATTCTTATTCAAATATGTTACTTATTGTAGGCATTGACACACCCAAAACTAGTCTTTCGAAATCTTCGAAGTCTTTTGAGATCTGTTCTAAGTGGATTCACTTTTGTGTCACCTTTATCACAGTCGACGGGAACTTGAGCCTCCACATAAGCCGACCTACTAATAACCCCAGCCATGCACTGTAAATTGAAAAGGGTCGTTTTGACCCAAGGAGTCGTTTTAACCCTTTGACCCAATAAGTCGTTTTGACCCTTAAAAGAGTCATTTTGACTACAATATCCAATTTGACCCTCCTAAGAGAGTCAAAATGACACATGAAAAGAGTCCTTTTGACTCTTCAAATAGCTAGTTGATACAAAAAGAGTCGTATTGACTCTTTTACCGGCCTTCTCTTTGGACAAGTGTTTTAGGCAAGCCTCTGATATTTTTGCCCTTCTCCCTCGGAAAACCCACTGTAGAACCTGTTTTGATAAGGTATTTCCTCAGTTAAACCTTCAGAAAAAACTTTTCTTGTCTTTCACCCTGTAGGAAAATCTTGCACCTTAAATAAGGCAATTTTAAATAACAGTTATAGATAACAGAAAAAAAGAGGCTGAAACAGATAAAAAAATGGTGCCACTTTTTTTGACCCTTTGAAGAATCATTTCGACTACAATAAAATGTCATTTTGACCCCTCAAAGAGTCCTTTTGACACCTCCAAGAGTCATTTCGACTCTTCCTGGGGTCAAAATAACTAATGGGAAGTGTAGTTTTGATACAAAATGAGTCATTTTGGTTTTGTTCTGGACACGCTTTACCATAAACTTTTTGCTTATTCATATACTCTTCATATATACACATTTCAAATTGTTTTACAACAAGAGTGAGGATTCAATGCACATTGTGCAAACCAATTGTATATAATATCAACGCAAATTAAATCAATCTACATTATACTTTACATTTACATATGAGCCATAAGAGCCCACAGGCCTAGAAATATGTAGGGGCAAAAATGAGGGAAGCTCACTCTGAGTGCAGATACTTGTAACATTAACATAAGGTTTCCTGACTTTGTAAGAATGGTAATGTTCCTCAAGCCCCATAGTATCTAGCTTATGAAGTATAAAAAACAGTCTGTTCAGGTCACCATTAACAATGACTATGCGGTGTATTTCTGAAAATTCTGGTAGAAGATGAAAAAAACCAGAGTGAACCACTGCCCCGGTTTTGTATTTTGTTCCAAACAAAGACACCCAGGATGGCCTGAAAAGAAAAGAGAAACAAAAACAACTGTTATTTTGGCATTGGCTAACAAGTGCACATTTGGCCCTGCTTTGCTGACTTAAGGTCATGGATCATTATCAGAATACTGAAAATCACTTTCTGGTCTTGTGAGAAATGGGTGGCAAGTTTAAAAAATTAAATTTGAAATATGAACCCCCTTTTGAAGACCCTGGATTTCCAAAGGGACTTTGAATTTGGATCCTGGTTTCCATAGGGTCTCTCAATTTGACCCCGGATATCCTTAGGGCCTTTGAAGTTGGACCTTGAATTTCCATAGGGTCTTTGAATTTGGACACTGGATTTCCATTGATTTTGAATCGATAGAGGTATTTTCCACGGGTATAAAATGTCCATGGATTTCCAAAGGGCATACAAAATTGCCATGAATTCCCATAGGGGTTGAGCAATTTTTACTAATTTCCACAGGGGTATAACCTAAAAATTAGGGGTGGGGGTCACCAATAAAAGAGGAAGAGCCCAGTGACAACATTGTGTTCTGTGTTTGTCTTTAATATGCACACTAGCATGGTTCTACTTACTCATGCACAACTGACAGTTGATCGATCTGGGGATCTTGAGTGTGAAGTAGATTATAGTACTCAGTTGTGTTAGCTTCTTTCTGTTTTCCTGCAATTAGATCAAAGTAATTGGTAAATGTTTGGATGTTTCAAATCAATCTTTCATAACAATAATTTGTTTTTGTGGTCTGGTATTCATGAAATTGCATGCTCTGATTTGCTCGCTCCCTGTTTCATTTTCCTTAGGAAAAAATAAATATATTATTTACCAGCTTAGGACCTACCAGACTGTAAATAATATATATATATATTTGGAGGTGGTAATCTGCAGGTGTTGTTTCTCCCAGGAAACTAAATTTAAAAATAATGCAACGAGAATCATTTTTTGGCATTTTTAAAGTGGAAATAAGCTATTTTATTCAGTTACCTGGACCACACTCTATTGGCTTGTGAATATTTTGCATGACATAACACTGCCTGCTCTGATGACGCTCTGCAAGTGTCCATGATAGGTTGGTGAAATTCCCAAGTGTAGTTGCCAGCTGTTTGAAGTGCCTGTGTTTTGCTTCAAACCTCATGCACCAATGAACTACCATAGGCCCTAACCTTAAAAGATAAGGGAAATGAAAAGAAAATAGATGTTCCATTAGTACCAACAATGTATCCCTCTCTATACATGAGCGAGGATCCAGCCCTTTGGACAGCACTGCAAGGAGGGGCTGGATCCTCGAGCATGCTCTTAATACCCTTTGAAGCATCTTTTAAAGTCAATTACTGGAATAGTATACACTTAATGACTGCTCCTGAGGGAAACCGTCAGTTGTGTTTCCCCAGAATCTCAAGTCAAGTCCATGTTTAAAGTCCCATCGCCAACCAGGAGCCTTTGCGACCCGTTTTCTTTTGTTTTCATATTGATCCATTGTTTTGGGGTGCTCTAATTGGCTAAGAGTCCGCAAAGGCTCTTGGTTAGTGATGGGCATTTAAATCAAGGGTTGATAAAGGTAACAAAAAGTTATTTCTACCTGATCATTGTCCTTGGGTAGTGGATCATGTAGTGCATTTTTGGGATGACTGAACAGTTTGGGTACAAATCAACAAATTCCTCATGATGTTCCTCAATAAGAAGTGCCAAATGTGCACACTGATTGGCACTTGTCACAGGACTGAAGATGATGTCCGTAATATCTAGCAGCTTCAGATAAAGAGCCCATTTTGCATCAGTGAAAGGAACTTTAGCACCAATGATCAGTGGCAGGTATCTTGCAAGACACCACATCTGAGATGCTATTGACAGAATAACATAAATTAATTTTCAACTTAGTTGATTTGTTAGTATTTTCTGCTATACATGTGGGCCCATGGGGATTCTATAGAACAGCATGTCATATGAACCATTGTATAATAGCTATTCTATGCCCATGCAACGGAAAACAAAAGGCAAAATCTTAATTCAATATTTTAGTCTTTGATTAAAAGGGGCTTGCTCTGCAAATAAAAGTGTACCATGATTTTGCTCAACTAATGGTGCTAAGATGTGGACAGGGATGTGGAACAGGGATGAGACTGACAGGGCACGGATTTCTGGACTGTCAAAATACTTAAATAATTTTGTAATGCCGGTATCCTGACGTCAGCAGTCACATGCGGTGACTGAACAAGGGAAAATATGATTTATGTTGTCTGTCAGGTTTTACGCAGATGTGCAAACACTTTCTGATAGCAATCAGAATATTATGTTTCTTTATTGAATAAGAATGGATAGAGCCATGGGAATTGTTTGCCTAGTGTGATAAAGGGGAATCTGCATAAGACTCATCTTACCTTTCTGATGGAGGGTATTGGAGTCTGCATTTAGTGTCTGCTCAGAAATGGGTGATGGCTTATTCTTATCATTGTGATAGCCATAGTCGAAGTTCTTCAGCACAAGGTTTAACTCCTCAAGCCTGAAATATTTTCTTTCGTACATCAGATATTTCAGTAGTTCCTTGCATTCATATTGTAAGCAGCCTTCTAAAACATCATGCATGGCGTCACCAGGCAGGCCTCCAATAACATGGAAATACCTAGACTGGGATAGTGCTGAGGCGAAGTTAATCCCATAGGCTGATGATAGAGCAGGATCATCTTCAATTTCATCACAATGGTTGTCATGGCTTTGTTTTGTTCTTGGGGTGAAAAATCTTTCATGAAACTGAAATTCAGAAAATCAAATACCTTCATGACTATGAAAATGATACATTATTTAAGGCATTCATGCCAGAGTAGAGTTTGGTTAACATCCTTGCACCTGCAGTGTTACTGTAAGAAGCAATCTGAACATGAACATCCCTTCCTTTCCATCATAGAATAACAAGATGTGTATCTGTTTACCTTGCATTTCAAATCATTCCCCTGGCCCATGCATTCTCTGCATTTCAACTTGGCCCCTGAACCAACTTTGAAGCCCCCTAGTTCTTGGGATGCAAGGTTATCTCCTGATACAAAAGCTATTGTACCAGTAAATAACTGACGTTGACTAGCAATAGAGAATTCATGACCCCCATCTTTTTCGAGCTCTGATATTTCCGCCATTATAGGTTCTAGGATGTTATTTATCCCATATTTGGTGATGAGAGGCCTTCTGACAACAGCTAGAAGTTGAATGGCTTTTAACTGGGAGCGGTGAGCAGGACGGATATTTCCAAGAGTGTAGTAGAAGACCCCTAAACAATAAAGTCAAAATACCTGTTACACATAGATGTTCAGGCAAGCCTGTGGCCGCGTAGCACTAAGTTCAACAGAGTGGAGATAAGGAATTAACCTTGTGTGAAAGCTGACGTGCTAATGAAATGGTCCCATGTGTGCTTATGAGCGTTAGCCCTAGTAAGCGGAGAAAGAGAAAAAATCTCTGACCCTCTCACATGGGACCATTTCATTAGCACGTCAGCTTTCACACAAGGTTAATTCCTTATCTCCACTCTGTTACACATAGGTTTGTTATCTCTTTAGTAACACACATCTTAGTAGCATACATGATGATCTAAATGAGTTACCAGTACATATACAATATCTCACATACCAGGGGCTTGAAATAAAGAAAAATCTGAGGTCACATTTTTGCAACTACCGGTAGGTGTCAAATTTTAGTCACAAACATTCGACAAAACTGAGTCTTAAAAAATGATGCTTTTTATATCAGTAGCTGGTTATTGACATGCTAGTCAGGATTTGCAACCTACCTACTCAAATTTTCTAGTTGAAAAAAAAAAGATAGTGGCTTTTGCGACTTGGTCAAATTATCGAGCCCTCCATACCTATCTTATGCTTCTTGGTTTTACTTCCAAGTGGGTTGACTACTTCTACATCATCATAATAAAGCATAATTTGGAGTGCAGAATGTTCTCTTGAGAACAAAGGATGACTCTTGAAGACCTCAGCATCACAATAGTCATATACTCTGCCATTTGTTGTCGCGTTCTGATGAGGATTCATTATCTGTGAAATACATAATACATAAGAAACCTGTTAGAGACAATTCATTGAGATTTTCCTATTAAGTGGCAGACCATTAGAAGGGGTCGCAATCCCCCTCCCCCCTAAAAAAATTGTACAAGCTAAAATTTAAAGATATTAAGAAAAAAAATGAGGCTAAAATCTTATGAGGCCCAGTCTACTGATCACAAAAAATTCTGTCCAAGGCAATTATTCCAGCCTCTAGCTTAATCCCACTGGCTTTTTACTTACTGGATCCATTTCAAGCAATACTGCTTTATGTTAGGACAACCCTTTGAGCTTTCCTTATGCCAATACATCATTTTACAGAAAGGACTAAATTATTCTCTTACCTCATGGTATATACTGGGCTCATTCAGCATTGCTTCAAGGCTTTTTAGCAATGGAACAATAACCATATCCTCATTTACAGCCTTCCTCCTCTGTCGTATACCAGATCTATGCTGTACATGACTCTTACCAAGTGTGTGTTTAACAGGTTCCTGAAAGAAACCAAGAAATACATTACATACAGTTGTGGGGTACATCATGTATTTATTGATTGTAACACAGGAACCATATGGCAAAATGCTGGCCCCTTCGGGCATTGGGAGGGATTTGTATGCTCATCCTAATCAAATACAAAGGCAAATTAAAGATATTTTATTTATTAATTGTGAAAAATTCCTCAGCTATATACAGTTGCACACTGTGTAATATCCAAGTTGCGCCGCATTTACCAATGTGTACTGCTGGGAATTTTTTGTCATTTGTAAACCCAGGACAGTGACGCTTAACAAAAAATCTGAACTCCTTAGCAAGTGTTGTCACATGGACACATTTCTCTTGAAGAATGTTTGATGTTTTCATCGGTCCGGTACCGTATGTCCCGTGTGAACGTGCAACGGTACCATACCAGAATTGTACCGGTCCGGTTTTGAACCGGTGCCGTGTGAGCGGGGTCTAAGTTTGGCTTGATAACTTACCATTCAAGGTAAATGCTATAAATAAATCAAATAAATGATTGAATGTAAAATGATTGTATGCAAAGCGAATGAGCTAGTTTTGTATGAGCCACTGAGGAGTGCATGCCTTCAGCCTGTACTAAACAAGCCAGTATGGATGTATGACTGAGTCCTCTCTTTCTTTGTATTTATTTATTTATTCATTCATTTATTTTATTTATTTATAGCATTTACCCTGAATGGTAAGTTATCAAACCAAACTTAGACCCCGCTCACACAGCACCGGTTCAAAACCGGACCAGTAAAATTCTGGTATGGTACCGTCGCACGTTCACATGGGACATACGGTACCGGACCGATATTGGCACGGCTAGGCGTGCCCGGTCCCATGTGAACACTGCTGCAAAACATGCCAGAATTGTACCAGTACCGTATGAACAGGCGGTACGCTACCAGAATTGTACCGGTCCGGTTTTGTACTGGTCTCGTGTGAACGGGGTCTTAGTCTCCTTGCAGCCCGTATTTTGTGTCTGTCACGCAACGGAAGGGATGACCGACACAAAACACGGGCTGCGTAGGAGACTAAGCCAAACTACAAGTGAAACAAAAATAACCTAACTTTTACTTACCACAAGTCCAAAGTTTTCCAAACAAAACAGCATCTGTTGTCTTTTCCCTTCAAGACCAGAGAATGGGTTAGCTGCAAAGTGATCATTCTTAAAGATGCTTTTAAGTCCCGGGTTCAAGTCAATCTGAATGCCAGCTTCAGATAAACAACTAGCCACATCATTTTGTAGCAGTTCCAATGCTTTCCTCACTATACTTGTAGTGCCAGAAACAAAAGAATCTGTTGCTTTCTGCGTCAAATTATGCAGTTCTTTAGACTGTAAAAGGAACAGAGCATTTTGTCTTTTGTATTCAGTCATTGGGTCTAACACTGCAACAGGATTTCCAAGAGGGCCAGAGTTATGGTCTTCGGGATCTCCAAATGTATCCAAGTTCTCGGTGATCTCTGAATTGTCTTCAAGGATCCCTTCGTCTTCCAATTCGTCACTCTCAGCAGCGATTGACTCCGCATTCATTGTTGTTGAGTTCGTCGAATTGAACTCGTAGTTCTTGTGTTGTCGACGAAGATGGCTTTTGAAGCCTTCGAACGTTTTGTATGTAGCACTACAACCACGTGCTTTGCAAGACACAAAAAAGTTTGGATCGAATCGATGAAAACGTCCATAGTGATTTATAATCAAAGCGAACGAAGGTAATCTAAATGAGCACATCTCGCAATCAAACGCCGCCATTTTGATAAATGGCGCGAAAGCTTCTCGAGCAATCTTTGTGCTTCCAAATAAGGTAGTTCGATACTTTTATGGTTCGGAATCGGTTCGGAAGCTATCGACAGGCTGACAGACAGATTTTTGGCGGGAAAAATTATATCCGAAAAAGGAAAGACAAGCCTTTTACGGCCAAGCTCCCATGGATCGTAGCGGTCATGACAAGAATAATAATTTCCTCGTGTGATCGTACCGCCGTGATCATCTTCAGATTTTCGGAAGCACGTCCTTTGCTGATCGGTTATTTTTATGCTTGGTGCTTTTATACTCTTTTGAAAATATCTTCTGCTCGTTGATGGCCTTGTCACGAGAAAGTTCAACCACTGAAGTCGCGGAATGGCTAAGGGAAAAGAAAATATCGGAATTCTCGATCAAAAAGTTTGCGGGTGAGTACCGTACTGGAGTCCGCCGACGTGCGAAATACACTCCAAGCTGCTTTATCAAAATGGATCCAAACTGGCTTCATTCATTTTATGAATTCTCTATAGATGAAGAAATCGACGGCAGTGACTTCTTTACCTTGGAAGCGTGGATGATCGATAGCCTAATCACGACTTTGAAGGAGAAAAAACGCTTCAGAGATGCCTGGTCCAACGAAACAGGAATGGTATGTCATTGTCGTTCCCGTTGACTTTACTAAACGTTGGTCTAAATTTCACCGTTTAGCTTATTGAAAAACTTTATAAAACATCAAAGATGAAAATGTTTTTTTCTCAACAAGTAAATACTCTATCTGGGCTTTAGTGTCTCACAAGGATTGCAATGATTTTGTAAGATTCAAGTGGGGGAAGTAAAATCTCGTGGTTTGTCTGTAAGGAACGAGCGGCACCTTTTAAGTTGTCCCAGTTGTCATGTCGGGTAGAACTCTTATCACAGAATACAGAATCTGTGATTATTTGCCGTTTTCGTGTTTTTTTTCATTGTCAGCAAACTTCAAGGCACTCAATGCAAGGATTTTAATAAAATCAACTTGAGTTTTGTGTCCAATTTACAGGGGCCGGTTCCTAGAAAGAGGAATAAGCTATCTTAGGGATAAATGCTAGCATTTTCAATACAAATTTTATCCCTAGGAATTTTATCCCAGGGATAACTTTTGTATTGAAAATGCTACCACTTATCCCTAGGATAACTTTATCCCTCTTTCTAGGAACTGGCCCACAGCTGGGAATTCAAAAACATGAAAACCATAAAATGATGTCAGTAAAATAGCTGGTAACAGCTGTACTTTATTCATATTCCTCAGGGTTTTGATGCTATGGGTAAACAATGTCGCCTGTCTACACTAAATACCATTGCTACAGACGTCTCAACTGCTCCAAACTCTACACCTTCCACTCCAAACCAAACCTCTTCTCCACGAACCTCATCTCCACATTCAGATTCCACCACCGTTAGAGCAGAAACCCCCACATCAGATAAGGAAAATAATGCTAATGGCTGCAATATATCTACTGGTGGTTCATCTACTTTAAATAAGGTAAGTTTCATTTTTCCTCAGGGTGGGTACTGAAACCCAAATTGGGTAGAAGAGATCCTCTGAAAGCTCTGGAACCCTAGCCCTGTTTACGACAGGGAGAACTCAATTTCCAATATAATGACAGCTGCTAAATGAAAAATGGTCAAACTGTGCCTTCTGAATAACATGTTTTATCAGGGGAAAGTGGTCTTGTTTACTAACCTTGCATTAAGTACTCAATTTTTTAAATCAAATTTTCAGTCTCCCCCTAGTTCCTCATCAAAGCCTTCTCCAAGAGGCCGAGCTGGTGAAAGAGGAGTTAAAGAGAACTGGGCTGATACGTTTGAGCTGCCTCCAAGGGTGAGTAAGATTCTGTATACAGTATTAAGCTGCTGACTTCAATAACCCATCAGCTGTAAAGGTTTCTAAAGCTTTCTATACAGACAATGAATAGATAAATGACAACTAAATTTGTGTTAGGTGGTAAATCTTGAAATAATAATAATAATAAAATGTTCCTGAGCATTTAAAAATTCTCAATGCTCTTACAATATTGTTTTACCTATGTTTTACAAATATTTACTGTTGATAAATGTACAATGAAAGTGAATATTTATAAAAGAGTAATTGCAAAAGACAAGACTGATAGAGACCTGCCTGTAATAATTTCATTAGGGGAGCAAACTTGACTTTTCTTCTATTTTTATTTTGTTGTGACTGAAAACAATTTCTCCCCTCAGTTTTCAGTCAGTGTGCAAACCGGCCTGGAGTTGAAACAACTCAATTGGAGTCAACGTTGTGAGTTTAACAGGGATGTATGCACCCTAATATCATTGAATACGAGATATCCAACTGGAGCAGAGATAGAGAAGGTAGCAAAGCTGATCGTGAGGACCTATCCATTCCTGAAAGATGCAAAAATTGGAGAGACTACCACAGAATGGGTAAATTCATATTTTTGCTTATTTAAGCTGTTTGTGTTTGCGTGTAAGGGGGAGGGGTGGGGGTGAGGGTTTGATAAGCTATATTATCATACAAGCACCCTAAACTTTTGTTTTTAATCAAAGGGATCATGGGAAACCAAAATATTGAATCGGATGAAACGGATCCAGGACCCCCCGTCAAAACGGTGCCTCAGCAAAAAGATGAGCAAACCGGCAGAGGATGCACCAAAGAAAAAAAAGAAAAGGAAAGAAGCAGATGTTTGGGCTCAGGTCCCTGAGGTATCTGAGGAGGAAGCAGAAACCCTCAAAGAAAAAGTCAAAGAGCTGAAGAGCTTGTCGAAAACAAAGAAATCAGACAATGCTGAAATAATGCGGCTGATGAAAGAAACATTCCCACTAAGACGACAGGAGGTCATTGAAGAGTGCCCTGACATGAAAACAGTTCAGAGAAACTATCCACCACTTACGAGTGCCACACACGTAAGTGATTAATTCAATAGACCTCCTGGGCTTCATTTGTTTGTTGTCCCATTTCCCATGTCCTAGATGTTACTCATATCTTTCAAATGCAGTAATAAACAGAATGAAGAAATAAATTTCCGAAAGACAAAAAACAACTCTCTTTGAGTGCATCACATCACTTAAAATGGGCAATTTGTATTCACATTTTTTAGGGGTTAAAATTGTCTGCAAGGTTATTTTTGAGGGTACTATATTTCCGATAAAAGTGTTTGAAATCAGACAGAAATGTGTCATTAAATGTACAGGGCACTGTGGGGTCACAAATAAGGGGTTGGCTTTTATTCTTAGTTGATTTTTCTTTTTCAGTTAAGAATGGAATTTTGCCGCATTATGCAAGATGATGCCATATTCAACACTATGCGGGATCGGTTTGTAAAGACCTGGATTCCAAAAGTGTTCTCTTATGCTATGGCCTCAGACAAGCCTGAAATCAGAAGGATATTGGCTGAGATGGATGAAGCAGTAGAGAAGGGAGAACTAAGAGAGATAGGTGTGTACCTATCATGCTTAATAGTTATCACCAGAGGGAGCCCATCTTAAAATTTTGTAAAATAGATAGCAAAATATTTTTGCACACTCTTGTGTGCCATTTTATTTTGATCATTTTTTGGATTTGTAAGCTCCACTTAACAGATTCCCTAGTGTCCCTTTAGTTTTTAGGGTTGTGCATCATCCCCTTTTCTGATTGGTACACTAGGTTCATTTAGGGTTTGTTTGGTCAGGGTAGGGTTTGTTTGGCTCAGGCCCAGTCAAGGTTACAAATTTCAAGATGTTTCAAGATTAGAAAACTTTGAAAAGAGTTCTTAATACTGAGTGAACTGAGGGACTTTACGGTTAAGGAAACAATGTTGCAATGCCTCAAAGCTCTACTCAATTTGGATCTCAGTGCCCCTCTGTCAACCCCCCTAAGAAGTCTTAGTAAGGCGGTCTTAAGTAATTACGGTACCTTGCTTATATATTTTTAACATGTTGTAGAATGCCAGCGGAGAGCTGCTATTTGGGTACTTTGCCAATGCCTCCTCAAACGGGGTGGAGGGAGGCAAGGGAGTGCAGACGAATTGTTGCTACGTCTTGTGAAGGTATGTTTCTAGAATTACTTTTTCAGTGCAGCTGCAATCAACATGCAACGCATACTGAAGCTTGCCCTTCTCTTGCCCTTCAGTTTATAAGCATGCAATCACATTGATTCCTTGTAAAATTTGGGATTAGTTTGACCAACTGTTTCAATTTTTCTCAAAATTGCCTGAGCTGTCTGTACACTAGAAAGTAATCCCAAATTTTACTCTGCCCAATTTATGATGCCCATACAAACTGCCATAAATGCAGTACAGTACAGTATATGTGGTTTGGCATTTATCATTAATGTTTTACAATAGACTTACACATAAAAGTTAAATAGATAGGGATTTTTATACTTTGTGCATTGGGTGTTAAATTTGTGTGTGTATGCTGGAGTGGGGGCTTCCCTCTGATACCTACATGTATGTAACTATTATGTATACACGGTACTCAGTGGGAGTTTGGCAGAACACATTGACTTTAACATCTGATTACCAAGTGTCTGCAAATGGTAAGCGTGTTTTAATATTTATTTATTTTTTCAATTTTTTTTTAGGGTACAGATGATATAGATAGTATTATAGCAAAATCCTCAGCACCTGCTATGATTATAAATGGCAACAGTATTTTTGATGAGGACACCACATATATCGCAGCAGAAGGCGAATGGATCTTCAGATTTTCCAAGGGGCAGAAGCTTTGTGATGCGATGCTCTGTATGATTTCATGCTATTTTGTTTATAACTGCGAATACGGGCTGCAACGCAATGTGATGATCTTTCTGCAAGCAGCCACCATGAGTTACACTGGGAAGCTCCCAATAAGTGTGGCAGAGTTGTTTACACAACTTTCAGAATTGTAGATTGTTAGTAATCACTGCATGGTGATTAAACTATCTCCTTAAAGTAATGGCGTTTGTATACACCTAATTCAAAAAAGGTTGTCTTGGTCATTTGGTCTTTGGTCATCGACACCTTTGTTTCGTGGTCACTGACCACAGCCCTTTGTTCCGCGCTATAATTATTGAAAGACCAAACACCAAGGACAACCTTTTTTGAATTAGGTGTAATTTTAAACTACAGTCTTCAAATGGAAGTGTTCTTGTTCCTGTTAAGTGAATTTAAAAGTAATAATATATTTATAGTTACTTTGTGAGTGAAGGCCGATTAATATTATAATGATTTGATTATGTCATGAGATTATTGAAATAGTTTTAAATAAATTAATTCATGTTATTAACAATTGTGTGATGCTACTTGATGCCAGCGAATTGTAGAAATGACTCCCAAAATGGTTTAAAATTATCCTCCAAGGGTTTGAAATGACTCCTCCAAGGATTAAAATACATAATATACCGTATACGAGAAACGTAACGACGGGGCGAAGGCTGTAGGCCTGTGCGATGAATATGTCTTACAAAACAACCCTTGCCTGTTCCAAAACAGCACACCAAATAGCTAAAATGACTATATAACAATGGTTAAAATGACCCTAGAAAGGGTCAAAACAGCGATTATCGTCAAGGGTCAAAACGACTCTTCAAAAGAGTCAATTTGTGACAAGGGTCAAATTGACTCTTTCAAAAGAGTCGTCCTGGGGTCACCAAAACGACCCTTTTGAAAGAGTCGTTTTGACCCTTTTCAATTTACAGTGTGACAGCACTTTTGGCGTTTTCACTAGAAAGCGGTTCAATCTTTGTCTTGCCATCATGCGACGCAAAGAACCCCACCACTACTCCCTCGTGCAGTGGTTTGTCAAGCGCATCGTCACTCAGGCGGAAATGGTACGCTATGTCGCCTCGCCTTGTCTGTAGCATTTGATCAAACGTAAGTTCTTTGATGTACGCCCGTTGTGCCTCAAGGTGATCAACTACCACTTTATCCAAATGAAAATAATCTAAAAAATGCAATGAAGCATAGAAAGACCTTCAGGAAGGAGTGGGTCAGGTTGAAAGTCTTCACTTTCGATTATCTATGGCCCTTTACGATGATGAGTTCCTTATAACAACCCTGGCATCCCAGACAAAGACATTGGTTGCAGATTATTTTTACAGTTTTGGTACCCAAAGCACGTAACAAAAAGCACGTAACATTAATGAAGTAGAGGGATATAAGCATTTGGCACTGAGTGATTCAGAACCACCCAAAAGGGGTCTCGGAGCCTGGTGCCTCCAATGATTTCGAGCACTGAGCTCTATCTCTGATTGGAGAAAAATTTCTTCAGGTCCGAAACTCTGGCACTCGAGCTTTGGCGGAAACACTGGGGCACCAAAGCCATCCAGGACATAATTAACAATAATGCCTCGAGCCCGAATGGGCACTGGGTCAAACGCCATTGTATTGTCTACTGATAGCTCATCCAATCAGAATGGAGAATTTATAATAACCACAAGTGGGATTTTCTTATACTATGTATTATTAGCTTACTGGTCACCTTGTATTGAGTCACTTGAAGAAGAGCTAGGAGGAGATGCTAGGGAAGAAAAGAATCAACACCATTAATAATAAGTAACTCGGTTTTCTGTTCAATCAGACATCAGAATGCACTTGGAATTTAGGCCAGGCACGAGCGACAAACAGTGCCAAGGTTACCCTTTTATTTTAGAAATATGACATGTAAAATTCGTATTAAAATTATACACTCTGTACTACCCTGTTGGGCTGAGAAATACAGAGAAAAGAGGCCTCTGCTAGCAGGGTAACTCGGTACTAGAATCGCATACCCTTTGTACATTACATTTTGCAGTTAGAATACATTACAAGAGACAGCATATAGCTGACAATACCTAAGTTACAGTACTTCTGGACATTGCTTTTGCATCAGTCTGACGGAGCCCGTTTATGGTGCTATTACCTCTATAAACGACCCCTGCCATTAGGGGCAAAGCATATGATTAATATCACCGAACATAGGTATGATATATGCTAATTTCTCATAACCTGGCAGTTCGACACTTATAGGTATTCATAGAGAAACCTTCATATTGATCACTGACCTGTCAAGTCGTCGATACGAGCCGGCTTTTTACGCCGCAGGTGCTGCCATGTGTGTGGGCGCTGACGCTTCTCGCCTAACGCGACGGGTAATGCTGGTAAAGCAAGATATTATTATATAAGTGGAGGATCCCTGCCACGAATTCGAAATTTAGTGCCCGCCCATATCAGAGATTTTCCCCCCGAAATTGAAAAAGCAGGAGGCTGACTGTCCCACTTACTCATTGATACGACCCTGGATAAGGAAGGGTGATAAGCTTTTATAGAAAAAGAAAAAGCAGTGCTTCCTTTTCCTGGCTTGAGTACTCAATACACTCTTGAACTTTTTGTGTGAGAGTGCGAGGAATGTTGAAATATTGCTTCTCTCTGATGAATTCGATTCATCTAGAACAGTTTTACAAAGCTTGAGATTCTTAAGAAATTATCATTGTAACATAACATCTTCTGCTATTAAATTGCTGATTGTTTCCAGCACTTTCCTGTAAGTGGTCAAGTCATGATTCATGGATCAACAACGGTACAAGTAAGTAATAGAGCACTCACTATTTCTCGTACGGAACTATCCATCTCCCTCCCTCTCTCTGTTTTATCTAACAACCAGGTATTCTATGGGATTGGCCGAAACAGCCACACTTACATTCATCTGTAGAAGATTTCTTGAGCGTCCGTATGAGAAAAGGCTTGGAAGGTATGACGGTGCTCATCTCACCCCCACAAAATATTACTTGTGCGACTAGTTGGAACAGATTGCGCTCGTTCATCTCCACTTTGGCGAGTTCATAGACAGGCCTTTCTTTTCCGTCGTACACAGAGTCCAGATCAATCACAAACAGCCACTGAAACGATCAGCACGAGAATTAAGAAAAAAGAATAACGGAAGGTAAACAAAGACATCAGAACAGCATTGTTTCAATACAAAATACATACATTGACAATTGATACGTAATTTTCAGGCCTTTATTAAGGTTCGATCGTGTGAAAAGCAAGACTGCTCTTTGAAGGAACACTTCACACTCTTTAGTTGGAAGTGATGTCACAGCCATGAACACTGCTCAACTGTTGGTATCTGTACTGTTACAGTGCAGCTTTTCGGGAGTAATAAAAAACAGAGTTGGATCAGAAGAAGACGAACGTTTCAGGCTTATTCTTACTATTATCACTCGTACAGACACTGCCATATAATGTCACTCTGAGCATAGTTAGCTACTTAGTCCCCCACTAACTATGCTCTGTGCAACCACTTCAACATCTTTTCCATGTCCAAGTGTAACGCAAGGTAACACACCTGGTTGTGTACTGTGTGCCTGACACAAGTTGGCTTCTTCAGCTCCGTCTCGTTGTTCTTGTCCCCGCAAAGATCAGCAGCCCTTGCTTCTCTTTTAACCCACACCCTCAGTTCCTCAACTGGTCGCTCGGAAGTAACATTTATCCGAATCTTCCCTTCCACAATCATCTGCCGTGCTTTCTTACCCTTGCGACTTTGATGTTTCTCGAACACTCGCCCCTCAAGATCTATAAACTCTACCTTCAGATTACCAAGGTACACATGAGGATCGAAGTTAGGTAGGAGACCAATAGAGGGCTCGATTTCACTCAGTGGGTCGCTTTCTTCACTTGACGTAGAAAAACGCTCCGATGTGTTTCCTGGGCAGCGCTCGTTTACAGAATACGAGGAATGAGAACTGGACTGCGGAACGCGCGAGTGACTGTGATGAAGATTCGTAGTGCCTAATCGTGAATTATAATCTGGGGCAGGTCTAATGCCATCACCTGGTACTGCGTGCTCGTCAGAAAAGCTCCCACTGCTTGTAAATTCATGGGCAGACTGACATTCTTGCTGTACGGTACATCCGTGACTCTCGCACCAACTGTCATCTGCAATGCTGCTTGCTAGCTGCCCATAATCACTCCCGAGTTGACCCGAATCGCCCGAGAAGTGGTACGACCCACTTTGATGCGATTCCGATGATGATGAGGTAATAAGTGCGATGTTTTGTTTATGAACGGTGTTTGGCGACAACGCGAGCGTGTCATTGTTCACTAGTTCCTGTACCTCACTAGTATCACCTGAGAACGTGAGAGAAAGAAAACAAAGAAAACGTTTTTATTGAACATTACCAAGACTATAACCACGTAATCCTACACAGGATGGACACTAAAGAACTCATTGCACTCTTCGTAAGAGTAGGGGATTGGCGGTGCAATGACCTGGCTCGCGCGGAACCAGTGCACAGTGAATTTGCAGCAATTTACATCATCCAAATGCAGTCCGCTAAGTCTAGACTTTCTCAAAGTCCTTTAAAAACGTTTTGTGCTTGGTTAATATCTTCAGAAAGGTCGACTTGTAGCAAGTCCTGCAACCTCTCTTTAATATCGGTCGTGTACTTTTTGACCCTCGCGGTCCTCATGATAAGGAAAAGCTATTCTTTTATTCGAAATACAAACAGTAATGTGATCTTTGCGGCTCAGTGTATTCCCTAATTTAAAGTGTATATCACAAGGCTGCAAGTAACATTTTAGCAACACCCAGAACTATAGATTATTCGTAATAATGGAGAGCTGATTAAAATGGCACTTAAGATGCCACAAGTTTGTAGTTTTATTAAAAGAAACATATCCAGCTTCACTGACCGCGAAAGGAAAGAGAAATTTGGCTTGCAGCCATCATTTGAGAGGGGAGGATAATTGAGGAAAGATGGCACGGAAGATGGACTGTTTTGTAAGTAAAAACGTATCGATTGATCGAAAATGCGGGATTTCAATTTTAGAGATCATTGATACACTTTTGCGGTAGTACTGAGTGAGAAATATCTTGAAATCCCTCAGTTTAGTTGAAATCCACCTCAGTTTTAAATGCATTTTCTGGCTGTTTCGAAAGTTGGCCTAATGCTTTCAGCAGCATATAACAAAAGGTACTCTTTCCCACCTGGATTACTCAGCGCATCAATGCAAGTAACCTAAGCATCGTGCCGGCGGAAGTTATAACTCAGTGACGGATCTTTTACCACAAATAAGGTAGAGATTTGAATAAAGTAGGTTCCGGAAATACACAACACTACAACTTTCAACACTTTACTTTTCATATCACAGAGATAAGTCATCCACCAGGAAGGACGGACTCTCACTCCTTGTCATTCTTATCCCTGTGTGCGTGACATGAAGTATTGTAAAAAAATAGGATAGAGTTAAAACTCCGGGTGATGCGTGACACTTGTAAAGAAATGGTATAAAATCGAATCAATAAATTGAAAAGGTGTCAGTAAAATTTGTATACAAACGTTTCGGGCATGGCCCTTCATCAGTGTGTAAAAAGGCGGTATGCGCCATGCTAAAATCCAAAATGAAGTATTGTAGCCCATTAAAGGCTGTGCTAATGAGGTAGCGATAAACTGAGCAGGAAGTAATCAATTATTAACAAGGAAGTAAATTAGATCTCGAGTTGGGTACTTGCAAGAAAGACGCTTTACAAAAACTGTACACTTTTGATTATACGCTTCCCTCTTGAAGGCACATCTACTAGGGATGGACTTTCCTCGGGTTCACTTCATGAGGGATTGATTGTACACGCTTATGCATAACTGTCCTCTTCTTTGTTATTTTTTTTTGAATGCCGTAGCCCGCTTCATGAACTGCAGTTCGATTTCCGGGCTCAAAGTTGCGTAAAGTCTTTTTTCTTCGGTCTTTAACTTCCCGCGATATGCAAAATGATAATAGTTCAATTATCGTTCAATTTGCAAAAAGACCAAGGTTGTGATCATTCTAACAACCTGCAAGCATTCCATTTTTGTTTAGATTTCTTTCCATCATTAACAAACATTTAATAGCACAGGCCACAGGCCACAGGCCTCATATACAAACGCTAACAAGAACACCACATAATAAACAAGCGAACGAAACAGTCAAAGGGCACTAGCAATACAGAACCATGCAGCGGAAATGGTTATGAAGATGGAGATGGGGTTGGTAGCGGAGAAACAATATTAAATAGAGGAAGTAAGCCGTTTGCCTAGGATCGAGAGTTTGAGTTAGCTCAGGCTTGGCTTTGGAAGTATCGTACCTGTCGTGATGACTCCGTATTTGAACGCAACCCCTGGCACCAGCAACGGTTCTCTTAGCTGTTGCCTATTTTCCATGATATAGACTACATCTGAGAAATGTCCACAAGACTATTCATTACTATTCATTAAGAAGTAATTATAAGGTCAATGTTGAAAAGGATGGGTTCATCTCTCACTCACCTGGATGTAGATGCAACTGAGGAAAGGAGTAGTCTGCACTGGAAAGTGAAAGTTAAGCGTATTCTATTTTATAGGCGATTGATATAGGGTAAACCCCAGGAGTGAATGACGTGTTTCGTTGCATACAGTTACATCTATTTTCGACTGCTCTTTCGCATCAGTATCCTGAAAAGCTAAAGGAAGACCAACTTTTACAAAACGAATGAAAGCTGCAGGAACGGCCACTCTTGGCTTGCCTTTTAAAGTAAAAATCATATCATTGGACCACAGTTTTAGTTGTAATACCTTAAAAGACAAGCAAGGAATCCCAGATTATATATTTGCGATATTTGAATTCCTACTTATTTCCAACACACCCACACTTCCATATTTAAAAAAACATCTGGACTGCTGATCGAATCTGACTGTCTCAAATTCATATCAGAAATGGAAGGCACAAGGTTCAGTAGTTTGGACGAGTTTAAACGATCAGTCTCGAATAACTCATGAGAAACTCTTCGCTTATACCGTAAAACTGGCACGGAAGTTCAACCGTTCGAAGCTGCAAGGTAACAACCGATAAGTTAATAACCAAAAGAAGAAGATAACTTCGGGGATATATATTCACGTCATTTTTGTAATTTCATTGAAATTATTTAAATACATTGAAATTTCATTTCTAGTGGCTGCGTATTTATTTTGGGGGATTATCTATCTAAATCTACTTTTACACATTTGCCCTTGCAATTATTTGCAGGTACGGCCTATACGGCAAACGCCGAACTTCTTCTGTCGAACCTTTCTTTTTTCAACGGATGCCGCTTCATTAGACTTTATAATAGAAAACTTTCTTATTGTTTTGGATTGGAACGGCGCGACTCTGGTACGACGTTTGCCGTAGACTTTAGATGCCATTTCTACTTCTCGGCCCCGCTTCATAAGCGTGCTGCACGGTAGGGCAGAATGACATTTGGTGTTCTGTTTTCTTTGTCATTTTACTTGGCTGCAGTTACCTTCTTTTGCATAAGGAATTACCACATTTTTTACCTAGCCTGCACAAAGCTGCTAAAAGATATTCAATACACAGTATTATATTTTTGCGCTGATCAAAGTATCACCTCTCCCTAATTAAGATCATATCCTTGAAATTTCATCAAAGTTTGGAATTTTGTCTTTGGCTATAAGTAACTACTTGAGTACAACATCTTGAGCTTATATATTTATAAAATTCAGGAACTCATTTCCGCTCTGTCGTACCGCATGGGTTTGTGGGAAGTATCGAAGCTGCCCGATGCTTTTAAAACATTCCATCAGTGAGTGCCCCGGACATTTTCTAATTTCTTGGTCCCTGCATTGGGGTGTTCCTTTGGGAATAAAATAACAAAATCACGGCGGCCATGTTGGTGACCTGAATAAAAGGAGCAAATGAACTTTCTTTTGTTCTGCACCACCAACATGGCCGCCAGTGACGTCACATGCAAACCAGGAATACGAATCATTCCCAGAGGACACCTTTGTGTTCAGCTCTCCTTTCATCATGTTTAGTTCTACTAAACAAAGGAAGCTTTTGTGACGCAGCTCTTGAGTTGTTTTAGGTTCGTACGGGAGAACAGACATACATTGCGGCATTGACTTGCTCATGACAAATGTCACGTTTTATTTCACGTTTAACATTTGAAACGTTTTGTTTTTGTTTTTTTTGTTTGGCCCAAAATTCTCTAGAAGAATATTGTGTTGATAACAGAATATAATCCATTACAGGAAAACGGCTCCATTCCGTGTACCGCCATTTTATCAGCCTAGAAAATATATCGAGCCACGGAATTCAACATTCAAAAAGTGATCTCCTGTTTTACTTCAAAATTGAATATGACAAACAGCTTCTTTTCCTTAACCCGAATTCATATCTATTGTTTACAGAAATGTTTGTGATTTAAGGAGCTAATAATAACAAGGATCTATATGACGTCGAAAACGAGTTGTACAATGGATATCGGTATTCGTGTCTGTTTAACAAAGAAAACAAGGACCGCAAACATCTAAACTATGTGAATCAAATATCACACAAGACGACACATTGCCATGACGGCTTTACAGTTCCAGTCATCTAAAGACTAGCAGGGCTATACGCTGCTTAATGTCCTTGTTTGAAAGGCTAGAACAGTGGGAGAGCTGTAAATATGAACAAAATATATCACCATTGCAAAAGGAAGCGAAGGACAAACATTTGCATGTAATTTGAAAAGGCCAATATAGATAATCAAGGAATTGTAATTCGTATGTGTCTACGAGTGTCTTCCTTCTAGAACACCATCTGCGCGTTATTAACATCAATTAGCACAACCTTGCACGCAGGGCACGTTTTCAGTCTTGTCGCAGTGCTTTCAATTCGATAGACGTTGAAAGGAACATGATTGATGCAAAGATTAGTTTAAAAGTGACTTCGAATGCTTCCATAGACTGGAATCATGGCGAACCACGCACGCACCTCAAACTTAGACAGCGGGGGCGAAGCTCAGATACTTAAAAATAAATATATTTTAATGACTAATATTATTTAATGATGAGTGTTATTTTCTCTTGCTATTCTCTTGCGCACATAATAAACAAGGATAAGTGCTATCTTCGATCGCAGATCAGGAATCTGTTTTAAGGAGATAAAGAGTTTTAGAGAGATATTGTTAGCCTCTTTTTACTCAAATTCTATCCTCAAGGAACATTGAAATGATGACTATGATCATTTCGCTGATTTTGATCTAATGATTGACAGATATGCCCGAACGATCCCGATCAATGCTCTATCGGGCAATCGCAAGGTCTGAGTAAAGAGAAAACCATGTTTCTGGTCATAGTTGTTTTTTAATGGAAATTGATAGATGAACTCTCCGATAAAAATATCTGATTCACGCCAATTGAACAAATTTCTGATTCTGAGATAATTCTGTTGAAATTTAAATTTAACAAAAATGGTAATTCTATTATATGGGTCAGGAGCAGGTTTACAGCCACCTTAAGGCTAAAGACTGAATGACGTTTTCTGGAATAAATAATTAAAATCATATATAAAAACGTATATAATATTTATTTGAAGTTAAAGGGGCAGTGATCGTGATCTTAAAAGCCCACCGCCAACCGTCATCCTTTGCGAGCTTGTGTTTTTGTTTTGAATGGCTGATGCGGCACTGTTTTAAAGCAATATCACAAGAACTTGGGTAGAAAATAGTTAGATTCTCTGGTAAAATGGCACGATTAAAAACTTTTGTGTCCACTATCATTATAAGGAACATTTACTGTATTGATTGACTGCTTGCAGTCCTTCTTTGGCGAACGCCCGTGAAATCGCCAAGCAGTCTGACAATGAAGTCCATTTCGCAAAGGATGGTGGTGGATGGCAGTGGGTCTTTAAAATACCATCGGGCCCAAGATGTCTGCTCCAGATGGATTGCGAAACAGCATTTTCGATTTATTGCTTGGTATGAACAGTTTTTAAACTCGGAAATCTCATATCGATAGCTATTAACTCTTTCTTGAACTAGACATAACTATAATAGAGGACTCTGGGTTGTTTCAGTAGATCACATGTGTCAATTTGTATAACTTGTCAAAACAACTATGATACAGCCACTTTAAGTTAAGCTATTGACTTCCGCTCTATCAATTGTTTAAATGTATTGTCAGACAACATATATAAGCAGCCAATATTTCTTTTTGGGCCATGTTGATCATATAGGAGGCTGTGACTCGCATTTTAGTATATACCTTGGGAACTTTACGCCAAATCTTGCACGGTAGTGAGAGTTTTCAACTCATGGAAATGTTTGTGTATTAAAAAGCCCTCACCAAGGGTCTCTATGGCCGCGAACACAAATAGTACAGTGGATATTGCCATTCAGGTCTGTTAAACAATGGAAACAAGCGCCACAAATATCTAAAAAATGTGAACCAAATATCGAATAACATTGCCATAACGACTTCCAGTTGCATACAGTTATCCACAGAGCTTCAGTGAAATTTAAAGACCAGATACTGTGTTCAAAAGGACAGGCCATAGAAAAGTTATAGATTCAACCTGGAGATATCCACCTTTGACAATGAAATTCTGGGCAAGCATTTCTTTATGAAAGAGCCAATATAGATACAAAGAAGTGTAATTGGAAGAAGGAATTACGGAACAAAAGGAAATGAAAGGCTCTCTCCACAGCCAACCACAGTCTCCCCACAAAGGCTCGTTATAAATAAAATGATTTGGGCCTTTTTGTCAAAAGCTTGTTCATATTTCCAATTTTATTAAGATTTTCCACTTTTTTCAAGAGACAAATAAAGCATCGCGAAATCACGAAACTAGAGTAAAATAATATAATGAAATTAGGTAAAATATTTTATTCTTCAAGTGTATGAGCTATGGAAGAGTATCTTCCGAAGCGAATAAGTATCACAAGAAAGCAGCTCAAGCAGGTCTTATACTTCACGGCGATGTACTTCAAATAAATATATAAGCTACCAAGGCTAGGTTAATTATGTGGCGACCTCACGTATCTGTAACTCAATTCATAGAGCATACAACATGGCTGCGCAAAGGTGCACATTTTTAGTGCGATTGTTTTCTCACTAGCTCTCTCATTGACGACCATCTTTTCCACACGAGAACATCAAAATCGCCACCCTCATTGACGACCATATCTTTTCCACACGAGAACATCAAATTCGCCTCTTTAAGCTTAAGTAATTATTACAGGTCACTGGTAGTGTTGTCACGACTGAAAATAGTTATTTTCACATGAGAACATAGAAACCAAAACTTAAACTTTAAAAAACTACACAAAAACAAACACTAAATATTGAGTAACATAAACAATGGATCATGAAAGAATACTTGGTAGATACCCAAAGGAACAAAGATTCCCTGTAATCAAGACAAACACCACACATCACCAGGAACAAAAAACATTGGCAAGCAGAGTCAAGAACATTCGAAAAGCAATTTATAATTTTAGTCAATGGAACGAGGTTTAAGAAAAAAGGAAAAGACAGCACTCCGCGTAGTTGCGTGGGCCGTTTGACCTCAATTGAATAAGAGAAATAAGACTACTACCACGGACATATATTGTACTGCTATTAACCAAGCATAACTGGAGCATATAGAGTACTTTGGTCAAGTAAGGTATGCTGAAACTACCTCAGCAAATTATTTCAGAAATGAGTTTACAATTTAATAATGGAAGCACAATCTAGTTGGTTATAGTACTTGCTTCTTCTCTGAAAAATATAGTAGTATGCGCAATGTGGAATTTTAGTCGCGCCGCCGCCCAGAGTACGATGGAAAACATTGAGGGTGTATTGTATATTTTTGTTCTGCACTGTTGAGTGTGTTCAGCTCTTCTTGGGGAGGCGTGTACTAACATGTGCGTATATGGCTAGCACTAATGTGAGACAGTGGGCATTAGAGCCACTCAGTGCTAAGGGCAACATCACCTTGCTACCAGAAACCCGCTTCCCTTCTTGTATCAGGAATTGCTCCACGTTTTAGGATAAAAAGATTATCAAGGACTCCCAAGTAGAGACTATGGAAATCCACGAGCAAGGTACTAGTGTTTTTATTAACTATCGATCCCTTTGGTGTACACTGTACTCCTTAAGGCTGCTTAGCTTATAATAACTACAAATGCTTCCGCTGCGTTGTTAGTTTGGTTTTTCGCACCACATGCACCGACAGTAAAATCCAGACAGCGTGCGCTTAATTACGGTATATCATTTCATTTAAATGTACGGACAGCCGAGTTTCAATTTTATGTAGATAAAAAAGGGTGGATGGAACAAACACTCCGTAAAGCAAATCAAAAATATTAATTGAGTATCCTTTAAAAGTTGGAGTAAAAACGTCTGGGCCACTTTGTCTGTAGAAAGCAAAGACGAAAAACAGACGAGTCATTTCGAGTCGAGGTGCTTTCGTTTTGGAAAATGAAAAATCCTAATTACAATTAAAGAAAAAGATGTATACATGATCCGGTCATTGAGGTTTATGATACTGAGTCTTTTAAGTGTCCAACAAAAAGTTAGTAACAGGAGCATTAGGATGAGGAAAATATTAAAATACCGAGCAGTGACAACCTCCAGTTAAATTCGTGAATTACGAAATAGCAGATTGTTAAAATAAAAATAATTATATGCCTCGGTGGACTTCAAGTAGCCCTGAATACCTTTAATATCTTACTCGTTTATGTTGTGCGAAGTAAAGCATGGCAGACAATATTGCGCTCAACAGGAAAGGGCCTGTAGCAAGACGTTTGAATTCAAAGAAACGATCAGAATTTTGATATACGTCTTTATCCAATGCAGACATAATTTCATGAAATAATCGAATTACAATTTGTCGCAAGAACACTCACAATATGAGCACCTTTTACCCACGCAGTTCGACGCCACAGACCCACCTGTTGCCAGGGTGCGTCTGTACTTTCCCAAAATGTTCATTATTATATCAATATCATTAAGATGTGAGATGGTGCTTTAACATGTTTTCCTGTATCCTCTTCCCTGCAAAAACAGTGTTAAGCATTTTTTTATATAAAATATAAATTTTAAAATAGTGACGGTAATGAGGCCCAAATAGCATCTCATTAGCGACTAGTTACGCAAAAGAAATCACGTGGTCAGTTATTTACCAAACGGAAGGAGTGTCACCTCACGTTGTGTCCGCCCGTCTTGTAAAGTAGTCTTTGGTGTTTGTTTTATACCAGTTTCCATAACTTAGAAGCAGTTCCTGGGCTTTGCACTTCAATCCTGTTTCGCTTGCCCAGCAGCAGGTCCCATGGAACACTGAACCAATGGCAAGTTTATTATCCTCCTCAATGACACTACTTCTCCTAAACATTCGATCACAGTTATATTCGATCAGCCTACCTGAAACTGAACATCATGTTTCAACAACGATTTACTTAACCTGCCTTAAGGGAATGTTAAGTTTTAACGATTTTAGCACTCAAAAAGGCTTTGCCTCTTATATTTAGCGGCTGTGTACGGATATGCCTAACCATTAGCACGAATGTCAAGTGTTTTTATAGACTTCTGCTAACAATGAGCACGGGAACAGGCATCCTCTTGAAAGTTTTCTACTTAAAAGTAAATAAAATCGCCCTTTTACAACGGAAAAGCTCAATTAATTTTGCAATAAATTCTTGGTCTCTAGGAAAACGCTAATGTCGCCGTTTTCATAAGCATCTTAAAATGAAGACTTCAATCTCTAAACAACACAGGAAGCTATACAAGATAATAGACAATTTACACATTCACTAAAAGTCAGTTGTTTTCCGCCCGTTTGGGAGTCACTTACAGGGAAAGCTATATTTGAAAGCTACTTCGAGTTGAACAGAACGCTACCAGTATGGCATACTTTGCAGGCTTCGACCTATGTAAGAAAATATCCTGTTTTAAAACTTTTCCGAACGTCTAGTTTACGTGCCAGCTTACTTCAGTTGTCGTGCATGTTAAAACGGATCAGTTAGAGAACCTCAAAGTCGGACGACTTATTAACTAAGAGAACGCAAAGAGTTTGTGCGGCTTTTTCATGTGTCTTTATTTTTCAGGTCCAAGAAGAACGAACCAGTTAGGTGGGAGGTACGTTAACGGTAAGCCACTTCCGCGTGAGATCCGTATCCAGATCATAGAGCTGGCGCGTATGGGAGTTCGTCCCTGCGAGATCAGCCGACAACTGAAAATCACACACGGCTGCATCAGCAAGCTCCTGGCAAAGTTCCAAAGAACTGGTTCCCTGGAGCCTGGAACTGCATATAAGGGACGACCTAGGGTGGTCACTTCGGAGATCGAGGAGAAAATCGACGAGTACCGGGCACAGCAGCCGGGTATCTTCTCCTGGGAGCTGAGAGATCGACTTCTGGAAGACGGGATATGTGATCCTGGGGAGCTGCCATCCCTTAGCTCCATCAGCAGGATTGTGAAGCGAAAAGTTACGCAACAGAGGATAAGCAACGAGAGCAACCAGGAATCAAGCTCAGATGAGTACGCAGCAATAGACCGGGGATCGACGTACAGGCATTCTATAGAGGAGATCCTCAGTCCTGTGAAGGACTCGTACTGCAGCGACGGCAGCTATAGTGAATGTGGACCGGGTAAATACCTTTGTTATTTCAAAAGTTTGGAACCAATACAAAAAGTGATCACAAGCACCGATTTCAAAGGCATATATTGTGTGGTTGGTTTAGAAATATAACAAAAACGCAGGGAAGCTTCTCTAAGTTGGAACTACTTTCAGAAAGCGCAAAGGCTCACTTTTTTAATGTACATTTTGTTACAGATTCCCCGGTTTCTGATGACTCAGAGATGGACTATAATGAAGTTTTTACAAACGTCTCCTACCAGCCGTTTCCACTGTCAATCATCCGCCGAACCCGTACCCGCTTTACCAGCCAACAACTTCGCGTGCTACAGAAAGAGTTCACAAACATTCCCTACCCATCTCTAGAGCAACGCAAGGAACTGGCTGAGTTCTTAGACGTTAACGAATCCAGGGTGCAGGTATTGTAATCATAAATACCTTTTAGCGTTTATTTTCAAAAGTTTATTAAAAAGAATTTGCAATCCGGCTTTTGAGCGAAACTTTCTCTTTTGAAGAAATGCATTATGGCTGATGCAATTGCATTAAATACTAGAAGGGAAATCTAGAAGATAATAAAATTTTGTTTGTAAACAGGTGTGGTTCTCCAACAAACGCGCTCAAGGCAAGCGACGAACAAGATCGTACGACAGCGACATTGAGCCATTATCAATCGTTTGCCCATGTGGTTTGAGTTCGTGTCCAGTGCCCATTCCGCATCATGTGCTAACCGGACCATCACGACTCTTCTTCCCGATCGGGCACAGGCTATAGGTAGAACACGAGCGTTTGAGATAGATGGGCAAACAAACGGGCTAGACAAAGTACTTCGTAGGAGTAAGAAGATAAAGCATTCTTAGAAACATTTCTCTAAAACACTGTACATCGCGTATGCCACTTTCGTGGACGCTCAAGAGCCCGTGCCAGCCATTCCTTTGTGATTGTTTTTGTTCGATATTAGGAGCAGAATTACGTGTAGAAATCTCTTAACAAACATCTAAAAACAAAATTTCAGATTTGATTTACCAAATTCAATGGAGAGCATTGCTGTATATTCCCTAAATCTGCCGATGGGAATGGATGCTTTCTCCGACTTGGTATGTTGCTATGCTGTCAAAATGGCGATTGTCACAGGCTCTTTCAGTAAAAGCATTCAACACGTGGAACACTTCTCATACAGACTTCTGGAACACCTTTGGTTTTCTAGCGCAAATGTGCTATTTATAACCTATTTATATGTGAAATACAATTTTTCAGCCTGTCTAGATATGGCACGAAATGGCATGTTCGTTTCAAATGTTGGCCAGTATTCATGCGTGGAGAACAAAAGACTTGTCGAAGTTTCGACTAAGGATGTAAATAGCTTTAAATCATACTTAAACTATATTGCATTGACACTTTAAAAGTGAAAGTTTCTTCATTATTATTGTCGTTACATTGCGTACCTCAATATATCTGTTTAGTCAGTAATTATACAAACCCAGTTTACTTGTATTATATATCAATAAAAATCAACAAAGTTGGTCACTGAACGTAGCCGAGGGTTTTCAGACAGGCCGACTGTGCATATTTTCATTAGTATGCAAATGAAAAAGGGAGCGATTAAGCAGTATTGGTCCCTCATTGGTACACTTCTATTGGCTGATATAGTAAACCTACCGAAGCAATCGTCTTGCAACGCTAAAAACGAATAAAATCTTGGGCAAACAAACCAGTAGAGAAATTGGTAGCGGTGGGTTTGAAATGCATAGTGACTTTTGTTAATCCGTAAGCTCGCATGACAAACTTCCTGCAACTTTATTGAGGAAGAAGACAATTACAAGAACAATATCTACAAGATGTTTATCGCGTTTTGGATAAATTATAATTAGCGCTAGCCACTACGGATTTCCTTGGAGGAACCTATACAGAGTTTTATCTGCCTTATCGATCAAAATAAAAGTGTTTCGTTTATACCACCATAAATTCTGACTGCGAATGAAAAAAAAACGAAAAAAAATTCAAAATAAATTAACTCAGAATGATTGTGTAATTATATTACACAATTAGCTGATTACAAGAAATGGCGTAAGGGCAATTTTGTCTGAATGATGCGTCGTTCTGTTCTTCCAGTGCCTTTTCTCATGCCTTTGCTATAGAAATCACTTTAGATATCCACGACTGTAAGCTAATATGAAACATCTACCAATCGTACATGGTAGTATTTCCTGTCTTTTGTCGAAAATGATATTGACCTCTAGTCGTTTTCTCAAAAACAACTGACTTGAGATCAATATCAGTAAGATGACGAAATGTGCAAAGAATACCTTGTTTACCTGTAAGAAAATTATCATGTAATCAAATGTTATAGACTAAATCCAGTGGCCAAACAAATGAAGCTTTAGCTTTCATTGGTTGCAGTCCACGCAAAGCAACTTTTACGTAGAACGTCTTTTGGATAGCAATATGTTGGGTTCACAAAGAGCGGCAGTGTTTCAATGCCATAAATATTGTAAATACTTTTCGGAATAGAGTTTGTCTTATCGCCATTTCTGCTTGCATTGCACTGGTGATTGAAAATATTTATTTTGAAGAACTTTTACCACTTTACCTTCTCTCAAGCCACGCGAAAATAAATTCAAGCAACATTTGAATTCTCCTTTGTTTATTACAAGCCTCTGAATAATTATCGAAGTATGTGCACGATATTACGTCATTTCTGGTTCAAAGAGCACATTTAAATTTCGAATGTAGGTCATTAAGGCAGAGTTAAAAATAACTTAATTTACCAAGAAACCTCTGATGCAATACTGGATAATCTATTCTTCAGTTAGATGAGTTTATGATCTAGAGCACCTAAACTACAGCGACCTTATTAGTTCAATGGCAGGCACAACACGAGATCTGTTATGATTTCCTTATAAAGCAACGAGCTGTGCTCCACAATGATTTACTAATATAACTCTGCGCAATGTGGTTTGACCCTGGGACAATATAGCAAGTTGATATGGGTCTAGTGGTATTTCATTCATGATGTTTTGCACCCAACCGTCAAACACGCCACCCACCAACCTTTTCTCGTCTTTTCGAATAATATATTTCACTAATCATTATGTATTATTCAACGAGGGAAGTTTTATTTTTTAACGCTTACCATGCAATAACAAATGTCTGTAACAAATACAACGTTGATCCTATACAACGCTCTGTAGTCACTACTGTCCTGAGTAAAAATTAGGAAGACGTTTGCACATTACGGCTGATCTAAGTATGTCAGCCGCAAGAATGTCACTATTGTAGAGACAATGAGTTTCTTTGAACAGCTGAAGAACGATGAGTTGGTTAAAATATGTAAATCACTATCATAGGGTACAACCTCATCTCCAGGTTGTGGGTAATTTTCAAGATGGCGGTTGGTCGAGCACAAGACCCTGGAGGAGGCTGAGTCACATGACAACTGTTTGAGGACATGGGATTCCCCACCCTATGCAGCCTCACATGACCGTTTCGAAACAAAGGACAGAAAGTAATAAGATAACTGAGACAGAATGAGGTACTTTCGAAAAAAAAACGAAAAAGAAATTTTGAATTGTCATCCAAACCCTTCTAACACGGACAATTTAGACTGGCAAATCACCATCCTTCCAGTGGTTGAAAGTATGCATGATAAATCGGCGAACAAACAAAATGTTGACAAAAACAGTATGAAACTTTCTTAGGGTTGGTCATGTTGCCGAGGTTAAGTTAAAGATCCGTTTTCTCTCGCGGAATCGCACTAGTTAACGAGTCTATAGAACGAAGTACGCGTTTATTCAAACCAACTTCATGCCATGGAAAAACCGTTTTCAGAAAAGCCGTAAAGACAATATTTCCACTGACAAAACCAGATATACAATCTGGAAAACGAAACAACTCTTAAAACGACGTATCGTAAATTCCGAAAATAGGCCCCTCGTGTATTAAGTCCCATATATAGCCAAGTGGCGTCATCAATGCAAGGACAAGTAGAAATATAACATACACCTCGGATTACGGAATTGCGTTGTTTAGGCATCAACATTCCATTACGGTTTTCTTCAGCAACGAAATAGGAATTTATACATAGTCCCGTGCATAGCCCTATCCCCCCCCCGAAGGTCCTTTGAAAGCTATCGGCCCATGTCCCTAAAGTTAAAACTTCACGGTGGTTTACAAGATAGTTGTAACAAAAGTGTACATGTGGTGTAATATTTTTTTTTCATGGGAGGCCATTTCAAGGCTCGACCACCACTTAATATTACGGGAAATGAAGCGCACTAGAATCAGTTTTTGACATTATTTTAATCACGTCGCAAAGGAAACGAACTATTAGACTGTCTATTATTCTAAACATTTTTGGACAACCCACCATGGAATTTTGATCCTGTACTACGTTACCCACCCCGGAATTCAAGGCTGATCTAGGACAACCCCCTCCGAAATTCCACAGGTCCTCAAAAACAGGGGATTCGGATTTGTTTCGCTACTGTCCCTCGCTCAATGTGGCTTTTGGACAGTTCATGCTCATGGCTCTAGTTCTCTTAAAATATTGATGTTGGAACATGCACGAGTCGCTATGTTTGTCAGAACAGAACAGAACAGAAACCTTTATTTAATTATAAGACTCATGGTAGCCCTTTCAGATTGAAAAAACAACCTGTTATCAACAGGAGCCCTGAGCACTGATGCCATGTCACGTCGACTGATGTTTGCCTATATGAAAACTCGGTGCATAAAATTAATCAAAAGAATAGCTTTCCTCTGAACCGCTGCCTCTCCAAGCAAATGCAAGCTAGCAACAATATACATTTTTGAAATATCCCACAATATTTACTCTCCTCGTTTCACGTCAAATCAATTCTTTTGAAACGAGTTTCATAAAACCAAAAGTTTTAAATCTTTTTTACTCTTGTAGTTATTCTTTTGAAATTTAAAGCAATGACTGTTGATGTCAAAGGTTATAGGAAAAATAAAGGATATTTCTAAATAAAAAGGTCTTTTCTTCTAATATTTGATCTACAAATTCAAGTACAGGGTTATTTTGCAAAACGTGATCCCACGTTGGGCCTAGTTTGAATTTTCAGCCGTCTTTTTCCCTACACTTCAACACTCGTTGCGGGAGAAAAAACTGAAAGCCGAGTTCCAAAAACGTGCCCAGGTATGGACTAAGTATGTCCCGAAGAGCGTTTTTATCTAGTAGCCAAGTGGTGCGTAATTTCCACTAAACTTGTCGCACCTACCCGAAAAAAAACACATATCAAGCACGTTTCCGAACTGTTGTATTTCAGGATTTTTCTGATTTTGTATGTTAAAGATTTTACAGAATTCTACAACCCTATAATTATATCATAAAGATTATATATACATAGCCAGTCCATTTCTAGTACTTCTGGACATAAGTCTGGACATAAGTGACTAGACCCTCGAGCACTATGAACGTATTGACATTAAGTGGGACCGCAAACTGCGGGACATTCCTTCTCGATACCACCTTCAATGTAAGATAGCAAATCGACCGACTTTAAAATATTGCCTTCACCCGAGGGGCAATTTTGAGCAAGCCGCACAATGTCATAGTCAAAGTCAAGAGAATAAATATTGAAATCCGTTATGTTACCACTAAATCGCTGATCCTCAGCAAAATCTCCCCCGTAATTATCTTGATCTTGTCCAATCACAATGTACGGATCCTGCATTTGAAACGATGCTGCCACCGGACCGTGATCTTTCAACACTCCGTCTACGAACGTTTTTAAGGAGCCATCGTCCTTATTCCATTGAACGCCGACGTGGTGCCACTTTCCATTAGTAATTGTAGCACTAAATTCTCTGTAATCAAAGTAAATAAAAATAATAATAATACTTATCCGACTTACATCCAAGTGAAGGGTGAAAGGTATTTGGTTCAATACTGCAAATCCAATCCGGCCATAGTATCGAACCTACGTAGGTCGAGTTGATGTATTCACTTGGAGAATTCTAAATGACAACATGCAATTCCGGCCTGTCCATGAAGAGACAAAACAGCCCGTTCCATCGCCATATCGCATACGCGACGCCATATCGCGGATGTTTTGAGCTATTCCCTAAGCTTGGTAGTCTGTACCACTTGGTCCATGTGTCGCCCAGTGTCTCTGTATTAATGTATTAATGTTGAAAAACGAATCGGCTCTCTAAGCCTCCTTCAGATTGTGATTGAACGACGTTCAGAGCATCCGCCCTGGATGACCTTTCGTACTCAATGCATGTGCATGTGTTTTTTTTTTCTCGAGGGGGTCAGAATCAACACCCCCAACTCCTATTAGAGAATGTAAGGGTCATGAACTCGAAGGCAGAGATTCGCCGGCGGGGGGGGGGGGGGGGGGGGGGGGGGGCTTGAGACGGTCATGGGGCTTTAGAGAGATGGAGGGGAAAAAAGGACTCGTAGAACGCGCACCACCACCACGCATACGCACGCATACGCGACATCACCCACGTGCGTTGAGTATGAAAAGTCATCCAGGTCGGATACAGAATGTCAATCAATCACAAACTGAAGAGGGCTTGGAGAGCCGGAACATTTTTGAACATCAATATAGAAACAATGAGCGATACACAGACAAAGTGGTAAAGACTACCTAAAGACTACCTAAACCAAAATCATCACTATAAAACAATTCAGCAAATGCCAATCAATACCTGTAATAAATGCTGTGTAATTCACGAAAAATATACCTGTACTCGCTTCTTACTCCCACCATTATCTTCGTCGTATCCATCAATATAATGGCAAATGCGTTGGTTACAGTTGGCGTAGCGAAACTGAGAACGTATTGCTCAGGCAGTGAGGTTGTTGTCTGGACCCAACAAGTAACAATGAATTGGCGAAGCTCTCCACTGTACCGATATTTGATAGCATCTTTATGTGGAACCTCTGGAAACTTCATTATGAAATTGCCTAAATGGAAACAATTATGTAGATCATTCACTGTCTTATTGTATAGAGCGGTTTTCAATGACTGTGGTGAAAACAATTGCCAATCAGAATCGAGAGAAATCACGACTTGCTCCTAAATGGCTTTTTTCTCAGCCAATTGCAAGCTGAACCAATTACTAAGTAATTACACAATTTTATTTAATACAGAATTTGATTGGCTGAGAAAAAATGAGTAGCCAATGAGAACGCAAAGCAATCGCAATTACGTAACAAGTCTTGACAGTCATATGAAATCCGCTCTAACAGTTTGTTCGTGACATAGCATAGCCCTTTTACTTATGTGAAAATCGTACCTTTCTGACAGTTGCTACCCTTGAAACATGCTTCACAAACACATCTTCGAAGTTTGATCCCTCCATATCCTGACTGACATTTGAAATTCGCATTGCAAGGATTTCCGACGCAGTTATTCTGTAATGGAATATCCAATGAGGAAAATTGATATTAGTGTATTCACATAACATTTATAGACCTTTATCACGTTACGTGGCTTAATGATATAAAAATAAATAGAGAGAAAGGACAAAACAGACAAGATTTGTGCCGACGTTTCGGACTCTTTACTTTCAGTCCTTCATCAGGGCGGTTAATGATATCTTACAGTTATCACTAAGCAGAGTCAAGCAAGTACTCAAATCAGCACTTCCACATTAATAATTGAAGAGTGCTTGAAAAGTAACCAACATACAATTGTATTAATTGGTAGATTTGTTTTGCAATTTTTTGCAATCATCCCCCGGGGGATGATCGTCGTATCTTTTAGGGGTTAAAATCACGGGTTTTGGTCTATTTTACGGGTAGCCTTGAACATTTAAGGTAGATTTTAAGGGCTCTAACACGGCGGCAAACCTCAACACAGCAGCAAACCACCAAGAAAGAGAAAGAGTACCTTTCGGAGTTCCCGACGATCATCCCTGACCAAAAAATGTGGGAGTCCTCCCCCACCCTCGCCCCCCACCCCCGGGACATGCCTTTGTAAAAGAAAATAATAAGCCAGGTCACATTTTGAAAATTAATATCTCAGCCAGAATTCAAGTAATCCTTCCCAAACTTTGCAGGTTTACTAATATGAATGTGTTGAGTTGAATTCTGGGAATACCCGTTTCCGGATAACCATTAGATAGTATTAATCAAACGTAATGCACGCTACCTTGATTGCTCTGTACGTGCAGCCAGAACAGTCCTTGATATAAGAAGGATGAGCCTCGTCACTGGAGGAGCTCAGTTGGCACTTCAGGTTGATAGGGTTGAAATTGTACGAATGGCAGTCCGGCTCATCAAAACAATGGGACTCGCAAGAAGAAGCACTGCTTGTCGTCACATTTTGTAGTACGTGACCTCGTAATGCTTTGTTTGGAACTCTGGTACGCCACTGAACTTGGCGACATTCGTCTTTATGAGAAAAATCAAAGGCAACGATTGGTTATCTCGGTAGGAGAGATAAAGTACGTGGTACGCGACAATACGGGTAAATGATATTTTGACTTTGTGCATGTCACGAGCAATTTATTACTCGGGCCTCCTCTCTCGGGGGAGGCGCCGAGGTTGAATTCGAGACTTTTTCCAGTCCCAGACGCGGGTTCAAGTAGGGTTAAATATCGCTGAAAACCTAGTTATAAGGATTCATGAGAACTTTCTCTAGAGCCAGACGCGGGTTCAATTGGCAGGTTCGAGTATGCCTGAGAACCTAATTACTTGTTGTCAGATGTTATCTTCTTTGTATTTAAAGGAAACTGAGCCGAAATACGTAACGCCCTGGCTTTTGGATGCCCTCACCTTTGCAGGGCCTTGTAAAACTATTTACAGAAAGTGATTGTAACTGTTGTGTGATTCAGATTAAAGATGCTTTGGGACTTTGCCCTCAGCCATGCAACTTTCCGACTTCAATGATTTAAAGGAAGGAAGAAAATATAAATAAAATATTTGCAACCGCGAATAGGATTTTATATTCTTTCCTTCCGGTTTAGTGTCATATATCATTTGCCCTTGATTGAACTTGACACTTCACATGTCACCTATTATGTAACAGTAGGCCTACGGCGTCCAATTAATTGAGCTCCCCTATAAGAGAATTGGGACGTAGCAAGGATTCAATCATAGCTTTGGAAGCGAAGCCACGTTTTCTTTCTTTGTCCCGCCTCCTCCCCTTGCCATGCCACTGTTAGGTATTAAGTAGATAGTTTTAGTTTGGACGCCCTGGCGTTTGGATGCCCTTCACCTTTGCAGGGCCTTGTAAAGCTATTTACAGAAAGTGATTGTAACTGTTGTGTGATTCAGATTAAAGAGGCTTTGGGACTTTGCCCTCAGCCATTTTTATCCCAACAGTGTGTCTGACTTTTCCTGGCCCTGTAAATCGAGCTCAAGAGATGCAACTTTCCGACTTTAATGATTTAAAGGAAGGAAGAAAATATAAATGATATTTTAACTTTGTGCATTTCACGAGCAATTTATTACTCGGGCCTCCTCTCTCGGGGGAGGCGCCGAGGTTGAATTCGAGACTTTTTCCAGTCCCAGACGCGGGTTCAAGTAGGGTTAAGTAAGTGTCGCTGAAATCTAGTTATAAGGATTCATGAGAATTTTCTCTAGAGCCAGACGCGGGTTAAAGTGGCAGGTTCAAGTATGCCTGAGAACCTAATTACTTGTTGTCAGATATATGTAATTTCGTATTTTGACCTGTGCGTGAACTCGAATTCGTTCGATGCACGTATGGATTGCGTGACAAACAAAGGCCGCCTTGATAAATCACCAAATAACTACGCCGTAAATTTGTCAAATTTTCACTCAATTCTATATAAAGATAAATATAGACAGAAGCCCGAGTTCACGCAGTTATGCGTCTAGTTAATTTTAGCTCGATGCGAACTCTATTAAGAGTGAAGACTATTCTTCATTTCTACATATCTTACGCGTATTTCTTGGATTGGTCTAAGCAAAATTGCTCTATTTTCACTTCATTTTTTAGGTAATCGATGTTTTGACCCATAGTTTAGTAGCTCAATAACAATCCTGTCGGAATAGCACAGTTTCGAATTCTCTACTCTACTGCTGAATAGTCATCAACGGCGCAAAAATAGTGGGGACCTCAATTTGAATTTAAGCTTCATCAGCTCGTCGGTATTCGTTGTTTTTTTTACTTCAAACTGAGGCTCCCACTGTATTTATGCGCAGCGGTAGAACAGACTGGACTATTATCAACGGTCAGGTATACTGTCACATTTGAAACAATTGCAACTGGTGTCTTTAATGCAATTTCCTTCGTTCAGCCTTATATCTTTACTCCATTTGTATCCTGATAAAAGTTTAAGAATATATTTTGAGCTTATACCACATATGTTATTTTTTGTTATAATTAACAACCCCCTTCCACCACTTTTGTTGGGGGGGGGGGGGGGGGGGGGTACGGTTTTAAGCGGAAGAGGGCCGAATAGTCGAAACACGTTCTATCTGTAAGGTTTAAAAGTCGAGTACCTTCAACAACCTTCCCTTGTTTATTTAATAAATTTAAATATTCAGACGTTGTGTAGCCATGAAACATATGAGATAACTAATATAGTAATTAGTATAAATATACAAAGCTCCCGTTTAAAAAAGATAATGACGTGGAATAAATGGCCTCCAAGGTCTACTTTAAAGTTCTTAGATGTCAAAATATGGATAATATCGACTGCAACTGAGATAGCTCTCCCAGGTATAAAATTTAAACGTTTCTATACTGATGTATCATTCGTGAGGCATACACTCTTTTTTTAATGAGAACCTTTTTTATAGAACGTTCAGCCTGAAATTTACCCAAATTTTAAGAACATGCTAAGAACATGCCTGAGCCTCAGACAGGAACAAAATAGATTTATTTTCAGTGATGCGTTCTAAAATCCAGAATCAAATGTTGTAATTTATAAACTCTCTTAATACTTCATTGGTATGTATCCTTCTATAAGATCTATCATATTTCAGGTTCCGACGTCACTGAAATGTAAGAACATCCGTAAGAACATTTCCAGCCTCTAACTGCTCCAAAAATAAGAACGGCCCAGTCTCAACTGAAAATTAGACGTTCTTATAAAAAAAAACGAGTGTATATCCAATAAACGTGTTTACGGGCGTCCCAGCGAGGGGTACTGAAGTGTTTTCATATTTAATGCGCTGCAAAGGAAAAAAGCAGGTGCATTTGGCCCTCAATTTCAGCTTGTCGCATACAAAATCAGCAAAAAAAATTACGTCCAAAATATATAAAATTACAAGACTTCCTTGTCTACTCAACAATAATAGATTGCAACACGAAAGAAAGGGAGCTTTCAGTCACAAATGTTCTTTGAAATGCAACATACATGTAAAGATATTTAAGCAAGTGAGCTTACAAGAGGTATTTCAAACCATTTGTAGCGATATCGGTGGTCTTTCTTGTAGATTTTAATATTTAGTGTTGCTGTTTGAGTGTGTTTCTCTGTTCTTGGTGTTTTATCGTACCCAAGTATGTCTCCATGCTTTAGTGAACCGTCGATTTTAAAATACTTTGGCTAGCGCCTGTTTTGGAACCTACAATCCATTAACGTTCTATGTAAACTCAATAATAATAAGGTCAAATAACATTGAACGGCAATGTATACACCCATATAAAAGTTGATTAGAACAAGTTGTTAAATGGAGCTACCAAATATCATAGGGAAAAAATCGACCCCACAGAAGCAACACCAGATAGAGAGAATGAAACCGTGAGCTTCGGCGAATACTATCTGTATCTGGGACTGCTTCTGTTTCTGTAGGCTAGATTTGTTACCATTGCCATCAGGTGGCTTTAGTTAGGAAATTGCTCCGGCGTTTTTTAAAAGAGTATATAAAGTCATCGCAATGTTTTTATGGGCAATGCTACAATACCTGCATAAATTCCGTAGAAGTAAAAGCAAACCACAAGCAGGATCCTTAATATGACCATGTTGAAAAATACAACGAGCAGATTTAGAAGCGTTTATACCAAACAGAACTCCGTCCACCAAACGTGGCAGAGATATCCACTAATCAGGGACACAAAGAAAACAAACGTCAACTAATCCTGACAAACTAATCCGTCCGCCTGAAAGCAAATTGATATGTTTAGGCATGACTGACAATGCTACGTCGCAACGCAGATCCCGACTTCAAACAATTGGACAGTTAAACTCGATACATTCTATCTAATGAACACACAGAAAGCCTTAGCAAATCGTTTGACTAACAATACGATTACCTGCTAAGGATTGATAATAAAACAGGCAGCCTTTGTTTTTTATAATAAGTACAGCTTACATGACGTTTTTAATTAAGGGAGCTATGGATGTGAGTTCCATTTTTTTGACAGAAAGAAACCTCTGCTAGAAGTAGAAGGGTACCCAAGTTACGGAAAATACGTTGGAACAGAAAAGAGCAACAAAAATACCGGCAAGCTTAGAACTTATATCACCACAAAGCTGCCACTGAAACAATTAGCTTCGCCTCGTAACAATAAAGGTGGTGTTACACGGGACAACTTGCAACAAAAACTTTCCTCGCAACATTGTTGCGCGAAAAGTTTCTACCGTGTAACATGTGGCACAAGACAACTTTTCGCGCAACATTTCACTCGGCAACATGTTGCGAGTTTTTGACTTGGCTTCAAAAACTTGCAACACAAAATCACGAATATCTGAAATGTTGTCTCGTGTAACATGTGTCCAACAACTTTCCGCGCAACATTTTGTCTGGAAGCGAGGCAATAATGAAATCGTCATCAGCTCGAGCTAAAAGTTGTCTTAACGTCGTGTATCAGATGTTGTGCGCTAAAAGTTTCTCGTGTAACATGCCCGTTGCCGAATGATTCGACGTCAGGAACTTTTCGCGCAACAATGTTGCGCGGAAAGTTTTGTTGCGAGTTATCCCGTGTAACATCGCCTTAAAGAAGACATGTTTCATAGCCTGTGTTTTTCATGAATTGGAAAGAATGTAGTATTCAATAAAATGCAGCATATTAGGTAACTTTGGCCAGTTCCCTGCTTTGGCACACTTGACAAGTGGAATTTAAGCATGTACAATCTTCATGCTTCGCCGCGCACAAACGCACACTAATTGTCATCATCTTTGAAAAAAATATATCCAACTGTCCAAAGACTGAAGGACTGCACTGGAAAGTGTCCTATGCAGAATACTAATTGGTCTAATTAGTATTTTGTATTAGAGTCACCTGATCCAAATCCAGAGCAGAGATTGGATAAGCATCATATGAATAATGGATGAATATTATAAGTTTAGGTAGCACAGACGCCTAAAAGCGGAACTCCAATCATAGACACCGCAGTTCTTACTGAATGGTTTATTCTTATAACAAATGTATCCATTTTGAGGAGCCTAGCTTGGGATACCCAGCCTGGAATCTCAGTGAATTTTCAAATGATCACCCTGAAATTTATGGTTACCCAACCTGGAATTTTACACTTGTAAATGACCGATTGATTGATTGAGTTGAAAAAATAGATTCTCTCTTCCATCGCGGGCTACACCAGTAACAGAGAGTTGGCAAATATTTTCCTATTTCGCTATTAGTTCAGTCCCCTTTGTCTCCTTGCATCTGAAACTGTTTACCTCTTTAAAGAATCCATATCAATCTCTGTGATTATCAATGTATTTTGGGGGAACTTGGCGTCAAAATGCAACAACTTTTTTGCAGTTTGGAGTCCAAACCGAACGCCGCGGCGCTGTGCTAGATCCAAGACGGACTGTGATTGGCTGTGTACACGGGTCGACACTAACCCAAGTGCGCATGCGTAAATAAGAGCCTGCGATGTTTTAATAAACCGCTGAACGTTCCATTTTGGCTTGGATGGGTTGATTGCTCGTGTGACGTTGAATGATACGTATGGGGCTCCACTCCGTGCCTTCGGCGCGGGGAGTTCCGCTATAACGATAACAATATAACACCTTCCATATGTGATTCTACTACAATACTTCATAATTGTGCAGCTTGAGCTACCTTTTTTGGAAGTACCTTTAGGGCGTGGCACCTCATCATGAAAATGCAATACACATCGCACGACCAAGTACATCCTCATGACGAATATGGATGTATTCAGTCAGGAGACTGGCAGGTCAACTGGACCTTTAGAGTGTATTTTACTTCAAGTGTACTCATGGAAAGTACTCTCATGAAAGTAGCCAGCACCAGCAGGGCAATACATATTTTGCAGCCCGTACCACCGACGGGAATTATAGGGTTGAACTGCAGAGCGCAATTAGACACAGACGCGGGTAATTCATAATCTAAATGCCGATGGGGGCCACTGATAAGCGTTTCATGAAATCACTGATGAAAGCGAATTTCGAGCTTTTAAAAAGGTGGGAAAATCCAGCAATAAAAATTGATCACCATGATGCAAATTTACATCAAGGAAATGCACAACCAGCGGGAGCGAAGTGAATGGCGAGGAATTTGATATCCCAGATGCATATTGAAAAAAATCGGAAGATCAGTGGGAAGTATGAGAACAAATGTTCTGGGGCTTTTTGTTTTCGGCCAGATTTGCCCGAAATCATGGCCATTTAATTGAATGTAATTAGTGACGTAGCGAATGCCTAATTAGTAAGATCTTGATAGCTTTTCGTCTAGCCGCATGTTATAACAGACACCAATGGGTATGTATTTCACCATTTACACTATCATTTCCTAGCCATATTGCACTAATTGCAACTATTTATTCATAGCTTTCGAACCTTCGATAAAGTATGTTTGGAACCTTGGTAAAATGCTGTGGCTGGGCGAATCATTCGAAAGCCATGGTATTTCACCAAGGTTCCAAACATACTTTATTGAAGGTTCGAAAGCTATGAATAAATTTTTACAATTAGTACAATATAGTTAGGAAATGATAGTGTAAATGGTGAAAATGCATACCCATTGGTGTCTCTGTTTCAACACGAGGCTAGACGAAAAGCTATCAAGAGTTACTAATCAAGATCCTACTAACATCCATGTAGATACCCAAGGAAACGACAATACGTCATGGCGACGATACGCAAGAAAAAAAAGAAGTCCGAGTCAAGGCGAAAATGGCACAAATGTAACCTTAGGGAAATTGTTTGGGAGCACAGGAACGCAATTCTTAAGCGCGTAAGAAGAGTGTAGTACCACAAAGATACAAATGAAGCGGAAGATGCTAAAGCACTATGAGACGCAGTGTTTGGACAAAGTAAAAGACATCCCTTTAATTACAGTAGCTTTCCATCAGAGTGGTGAAAATGGCACAAATGTAACCTTAGGGAAATTGTTTGGGAGCAGAGGAACGCAATTCTTAAGCGCGTTAAGAGAGTGTAGTACCACAAAGATACAAATGAAGCGGAAGTGCTAAAGCACTATGAGACGCAGTGTTTGGACAAAGTGAAAGACATCCCTTTAATTACAGTAGCTTTCATCAGAGTGGTGAAAATGGCACAAATGTAACCTTAGGGAAATGTTTGGGAGCAGAGGAACGCAATTCTTAAGCGCGTTAAGAAGAGTGTAGTACCACAAAGATACAAATGAAGCGGAGATGCTAAAGCACTATGAGACACAGTGTTTGGACAAAGTGAAAGACATCCCTTTAATTACAGTAGCTTTCCATCAGAGTGGCGAAAATGGCACAAATGTAACCTTAGGGAAATTGTTTGGGAGCACAGGAATGCAATTCTTAAGCGCGTTAAGAAGAGTGTAGTCCCACAAAGATACAAATGAAGCGGAAGATGCTAAAGCACTATGAGACGCAGTGTTTGGACAAAGTGAAAGACATCCCTTTAATTACAGTAGCTTTCATCAGAGTGGTGAAAATGGCACAAATGTAACCTTAGGGAAACTGTTGGGAGCACAGGAATGCAATTCTTAAGCGCGTTAAGAAGAGTGTAGTACCACAAAGATACAAATGAAGCGGAAGATGCTAAAGCACTATGAGACGCAGTGTTTGGACAAAGTGAAAGACATCCCTTTAATTACAGTAGCTTTCCATCAGAGTGGCGGAAATGGCACAAATGTAACCTTAGGGAAATTGTTTGGGAGCACAGGAATGCAATTCTTAAGCGCGTTAAGAAGAGTGTAGTACCACAAAGATACAAATGAAGCGGAAGATGCTAAAGCACTATGAGACGCAGTGTTGGACAAAGTGAAAGACATCCCTTTAATTACAGTAGCTTTCCATCAGAGTGGCGGAAATGGCACAAATGTAACCTTAGGGAAACTGTTTGGGAGCACAGGAATGCAATTCTTAAGCGCGTTAAGAAGAGTGTAGTACCACAAAGATACAAATGAAGCGGAAGATGCTAAAGCACTATGTACGTTTCTCCCATACAACTGACCGGATTAATTTATGTTAATTTACAGATATGTTCATGGCAGTAGTATGGCGGATGCAGGCCGAGCACCGATGAAGCTCACGAAGAAATTTAAGTTGGAATCCAACATGGTCTGATATACCAGACCGGACCAGCGTACTAAAACGTTTAGCGTAACCGGAACTAAAACCTGGGGTCTGAGAACCAGACTGGGCTCTCAGCTGCTGTCCATGCACTTTCAACAGCCGCCTGCAGTAGAACGCAAAGGATCGTGGTGGGTAAATAAAAGTTAGCACATCACATCTAAAATTGGTGTAGGCGCACATCGCGACCACATTAACGCACAATGTGAAAGAGGCCCTTGAGGGTTTCCTGTCAACAAAGTGATCGCTTGGCTTGGTATAACAGTGGCGGTACATTGGAATGGAAAATATAAACAGTTCGTTTATCAAAGAGAGGGATTACATCGCGTGGAAACTTGAACGGATATCGAGTTCCGCAGATGTGGTTGGCCTTTAAAAGCAATCCGAATCAAAGCATGGGTCGTGTATTTCGTTCATAATGTGAAGGTAAAGCGGTCGGAATGGATTCATTAATGATACAAGAAACAGACAACCAGATACACTTATCGGTCAAGGTGGTAGACCAGCTGCACAAGTCTATACAAGATAATTGTTTTTTTCAGAGGAGACAATAATGCATGCGCAAACTCAGCCTGCGTGGAGGAGTCGGACTCACCACCGGAAAGTTAAGCGAGAGGTACTGGAAGCACTGTCAAGAGACACACTAAGGGATCCCACACATACAAGAGATTCAGGATGATAGAAGATCCCTTCTAAACGGAATCAGCCTTAAGATGGAACAGTCCACGCTGCAGTGCTTGCCAATGATAACGCTGGTCGAATATAGTACGGGATCAAATCGGAAAAGGTAAAGCGTACTATATCCCAATGTAAAGCGACAAGCAGGCCTTGACCGTTTGAGGTAACCCACTATGGTGCATGTTTCTGCATGCAATGATGTAATCAAGAGAGCTTTTAAGAAGGAGTGTCGTGATGGGTATATCGTAAGACAATATCACGTATTTGAGTAGTGGGAGTAGTTATCGACTGGGGATTCGTAATATTTTGAGTTGAGCATTATCGTATACCAACACCAACACCTGCGCGACACAACCACACAATTTAGATAGACACTATTTGACTTTTCCTCTGTTCCGGTCTTGGTTTCATTCACGTCTTAGATTAACTGTTGAGTATTTAACTTTGGTGGTCTAAATATCAAATGTGTCACATGGAATATCCCACGCATCTAAAGGCTCGTGTGTACCAAAAAATACAAGTGATGACGCGTGGTATATTCCATGATAAGCCACTCTATACAAAGCATTGTATAACGAGTCTATATAATTATATAACACGTCTCTATGCGGCACATATTTTTTAAAAAAATGTGCGCAGCAAAAAGTACGGACCCTACGAGAATTATACCATAGACAACGAAATCTTAGAAGATACCAACGATATACATATACAAACCCTTCGGCACGCCCAAAGAAATTTCTTCCTGCGTTTCGATTTGAAAGCCAATATCCTTGTATATATCCACTTTAAATGCTTTCTAAATGGCGAATATGAAAAACAATTTTACAAATATGTTCAAAAATTTGGATCATAACATCTAAAAAAACTTTTCATCTGTTTAAGCCGTCATGCTAGCAAATGGTGAATGGTGAACATTGAAAAGGAATTACGATCTCGTTGGAATGACAATGTCAAAAGTACTTCAAATCTTTTGTAAGTCATGTCCCTGCTCTTTGCTTGATCACAATAGAAATCAGATCCTGCTAGGCCATCGAATTGCAGCTAATGATATTAGATTGATCCAATTAGTTTTGAAAGAACAAGTGTTTATGTTCGATTAGGGGGTCGCCTCTTCAAAAGTTAGAGCTAATATTGAATTGCTAATCAATCACCCCCTTATTGTTAGCACCATTATCGAATTCTTTGCATTTTTGGTGAAGTGGCTGTGGTGAAAGTGTGGAAGAACAATAAAATCAAGAGACTAGAAAAAATCATTCGCGTGAATGGAATCACGATTTGTTTACTGATACAAATACAATGTACATACATCTGTCTAGGCTGCGTACAGAATTTGGATGAGAAGGGACCAACACTATCAAACACAATCAATTGATTGATTGAATATTTTTAGTAAATATCATTTACAGCTGCGGTCTACTCATTAGTGACAATTGTGAATGTAAAGTGTGCTCAGTTACTTGTAAAGCGCGAAGAAATCAACATCGATGTTTAGTTTACCCTTTTAACATTTTCGCTTCGCAGAACAATTGGCATCGCGATGTCTTTTACGATTATCAACTCTCGTTGTCAATGCCGTCATTAACACTTATTGACTTGGACCTAGGGAAACAGTGTGTTTTGTGGAACCGAGAGGGTCGAGTGTCCACAAAACATACTGCTTTCCCGAGGTCCCAGCCAATTAGTGCTTTACAGTCATATCAAGCAGTTTGTTTTGTGAAACCGAGAGGGTCGAGTGTCCACAAAACATACTGCTTTCCCGAGGTCCCAGTCAATTAGTGCTTTATAGTCATATCAAGTGTCAAAGAGAACAGAACAAAAATATAGCTATTCTCAATTTATTAAAATATCTTTAACTCTGATCCTCGCTAAAACTAGTTTTCTGAATGAAACTCTGTTTTGCAAACGCGCGTGACTTCCGCATGTGATATTTCCGTGTCACGTGTGACTTCTAGTTTTTATACTTTCGGTTAATTACTCTTTCCCTCCCAGACAACTCGTCGAGAAACACATTCTCGAATCCAGAGCTCCCCGGCTCGTAAGCTCGCGGGGGAGGCTCTGGTGATCGCCACTGACGCATGCGCAAGATTAATACAGAGCCGCTGAGAGGAAGACCTTTCAGCGCATGCTCCAACGCTCAAAATCAGCCAATCAGCAACGGACCTCAAATGAATGTCCCCAGAGCCTCCCCTGCGAGCAGACGAGCCGGGGAGTTCTGGATACCAGAATGCGAGAAACAGTGAAATTCTGTGTCCTTCACGTGACACACTTCCGACCAATAGGATACCCGGAAAGTGTACTTTGACACTTGGTATATAATAATACCGTTCAAATACTGCTGCTTCATTTATTTGCTGGTAAATAGGCAAATGCACAGGAAGTGACGCTATCTAAGAATGGCGAGTTGGAGAACACGACATAAACATTTATTTTCTCTTAGCATTCAAAGCAACACAAAAGTCTTTGAATAACGAAAAATCACACACGTACACTTGTGCATCATGTCCGACTGCCAATAATAGACTGATAGTGGCAACCACAAAGAGGTGGTCAAATTTAGGCAATTAAGAGGGCTTTGTCGATGTGTACCTCAACTTATTCAAGTTATAATATTCGTATATTATTTTACTATCGCAGGTCAGTTATAGAAATAAATTCAGTATCGAGTTCACGATGGCAAAAAAAAACGAAGTTCATGTTTACAACCCAACGCCATCGTTTTTAGCTGAGGACACGGGAGCTTTTCTGTCTACTTTTGGCATATAGTAGAAACAAAAGGATATTGCATTACACTTTCTTTTGGTGGTCAGGGGAGAGGTAAAACGTATCGACGACGACGTGGAAGATCAAGGAGGGATAATTATATATAATCGGGCAATTGGATCAACTTGGCTCGTTTGGTCTCGCCATGGGTGTTTTGGCTGGACTGCGTCTCGCCAAAATACGAACCACGGCTCGATTAAACTCGCTTAATATTTTGCCGAATCAAACCAAATTGATGCTAACCTCTTGTTTCTACTACATGGCACACGGAGGAAGCTTTTTCATATTTCCGATTCTATTTTCGGCTCTTAGTATATAAATATACCGAAGAAAACAACATCTGAAAATTTTATAACACAATGAAAGATCCGGAGCCCCATCCATTTGTAACTTGTTTATATCCTTTAATTGTAAATATTTTAAACATGTCATGATTCATTTTAGGTGCGAGGGTATGTTAAATAAACCATCTTTGACATGTTAATGAGGGTTAACATTAGGGAGAAGTCTAGGTTTGAACTGTAGTGGCATTAGCCCTTGTTTTCCTTCTTTAGATCGGCAGTCTCACCTCTCTCTCTCTCTCGTCGTCTTTATCGTCGCAGGGCAAGGTAAAACGAATTTGTGTGAAACCTGCTATATTGTCCATACAAAAGGAAACGCAACAGCAGCAATATAGAACTAGGACCTATGTTAGAGTCACAGTGATTTCCTTAAATATTTTTAGCAAGTCCGCGGTTACACCGGCGCCTTTGCAAGTTGACAATTCTCTGTTAGAGCGCGTATCAAGCTGGTTGGTGATTGGCACCAAGATACGCTCAACTGGAACTGTCGCATTGAAGAGACCGTGAAGAATCTAGCAACGGCTCTTTTATCTACGAGTGTGTAGGAAGGCGAATCTCCCCAAGAGGTGGGAATTACCTTATATAGCACAATGATTCACACTGTTTTAGAGTGTGGCTCTCCCATGTAGGGTGGGCTGCCAGAACACCTGCCGGACGACCTGGCGTTAGTTCACAGGAGTAGCCTGCGTATGTTTGGTTTCCCCCAAAGATCCTCTCCCCTCCTTAGAGGAAAGAAGGGACGCGCTGTGAAGTCGTTCTGGTCTAGGGCCTGCAGGGTTGTAAAAGTCTCGATTGTAAATAGCCGGCGTTTCTCATTGTACGTATTTACATTTTTAGATGGGGCCATTAATTTTACCCCGGTAATTCCACAGGGTGTTCATTTGCATCTTTGAGAATGAGAATGCGGAATTTCAACAGGGATTGCTTCAGGGGTTGTGCAGGAGCCTCTAAATTTCAGAGGGGTAGAGCAATTTTGAAAAATTGGAGTTCCTCGATAAGGGGGGTAATGCTACTGTTTGGGACAGTCATTATGAAGCCGGAAAACGGTTGGAAAACGAAACAACACGCTCAAGGGCATATTGTTTACTACTATGAGGCATAATTTGACCTTTGCTTCCTGCGTTCACAGGCAAGAATTTAGTTGCGAACAATGAAGCATGGTTCTTGGTGTATGGTTTCACCAAGGAAGTTTTAAAAACCCCTTCGTTTCACTGGCAGCGTTAATTGAGACAGGTGTATACTGACCAAAATACATAGACCAAATACATTTTGGGGACGCAAAAATGTTCAAACGGGGTAAGAATGTTCAAACCGTGTTCAAACAGCTTCCGTATTTAGAAACTTAAGAGCAGTGAGGGTTTAAATCAGCCACCTTTACATTGCCGGAAATATTTTGGGTACGACACTTTTATTTTATAGTGGCTTTTAAATTGTTGAATAACATAACTAATTAGCAAGAGCAATACAAAACTGCGAAGTGCCACACTTTTCTCAAGAATACTTTTCAACAGAAAAAAATGAAATTCCGTTCCCCGCCCACTGAAAGCACGTCGAAATCTGAACTGTTTACTTAGATTATTGCAACTTTTTGAAATGCCGTGATGTCTTGATTTCTTAAAGATATTTCAGAACAAAGCAATTAGCAGATCGAATAAGTGTGTCTATGTGGTGCAATATATGTAGCTTACGCCCAGAAAGTGTGACATAAACACCAATCCGCCAAAACGTTCATATACTTACACCTAAGCACAGAAAGAAAGCCATTCATTTTTTCTTAAGCATCTAATGAAAACTCCCTCGTGTTCTTTATACTATTTTCAGCTGAGCCGGATGACTAGATTGCAAGCTAAATGAAGCATATAATGACATGCTTTCTCAGTCTATTTTGAGAGAATGAATTTTCCTGTTCAAAGGGAAGTCGAAGTAATGATATGTCAGCATTTTATTTCTAAGTATATCATTCTGATAACTTGTTTACGTGTGGGCACCCCAGTTAAATACCAATTTAAACTTTCCCTATTACAGCACTAAGTATAAAAAGCACATCGATAAAATAAAGTGTGTTGTTCATAAATGACAATGACCTTGTTCGTTCCGGGTATGCAATCAGACCAATCACTCACGCTATACTTCTTAACCACCACTTACAAATCCTTTACTATCGAAACCTACCTCACTTCGAAAATTCAAACAATTTTTCAATACTGCAAATCAATTACCTAAATACAAGTATGTCCTGTTTTCGGAAATTAATTCAACCTTACTCTGTGAAAAAGATAGGAATGTCTTTCATTGAGCACTTGTTTTAAACTAAATTGGTTATCATGAATTAGTGACTCGCATTAACAACTAGTCACGGTCGGTTAGCTGGAATGAACGAGTGAAAGACAAACAACGTTAGAGGAAAAAGCAATGGAATGAAAGCCCACAGGTATCCCAAACTGGAATCGCATGGTACGGATATGAGGGCAGGATTAATGTTGTAGGGAAAGAACGATAGAAAATTCGATTAATGAAGAAAACATTTTGCTAGAATGCACTTGTGGTATTTTAACCTCTTATCAATTTGAAAGCGTTTAAGCACGGGTAATAGACTGATGTTGGACGAGAAGCCTCCTCACGCGATGTTTGCCTTAAAGGCTCATTCCATCACAATCCCTCCCCCTTTCATTAACAAAGGAACGTGTTCATATATAGCACAAAAGGCCAATACGATACAGTCTTGCGTTGCCTAATCAATTAACGTCCAAAAATGGGCTCTGTCGTCACAACTCCTCGAAGATGCACGCAACCGACAAATAAAGATGTTTCTTGAACACAAGAAACATTCCAAAAAGAAAGGAAACTCTTCTGACATCAGAATACTACTAGAAAAGAAAATAGCGTTCGTCTGAGGTTATGGATCCTTACGCGTTTACAGGTTAGTCAGATTTGCTTTCGGATAACTGTTACTAATGCTGTTAACAAAACGGTTGTCACAGCGTGCCGAAATTGTGTCCGTTGCGTGCCGCCTACAATAAGGCAAACACTAATTGTTATCTGTATCTACATTATTTGTAAACTCGCCACCTCCTGTGCGAGTATTGTCTAAGACATTAGAAGAACAAGCCCACGGCCACAGAAGTTTTGTAAAGAAAATATCATATTGTTCATGGAACTTTAATCTGTGTATTTCTACAAACGCTAATCTATTGACCCTAAGATAGCACATCTCTCTGATTTGTCAACATTGTTACTAATCAATAGACGTCAAATCAAAAATCGTTCCTAGATTCTATATTTGGGAATTCACGATAAGGACAGAAAATCGTATCCTTTTTCCAGAGAACGTATTAGGCAGTTGTTAAATAGCAATTCATGGCTGGGTTTTCTAAACTCAAACAAACTTCAAGTCGTTCATCTTGCAGTATTGTAATAGTAAGGTATATCGACTTTAAGCTTAAAAAGTCACTTTCTTGTTGCTTATTTTTTTGGTAGGTCAGGGACGAGTTAACCAACTTGGAGGTGTATTATAAATGGACGTCCACTCCCCTTGATTCTGCGCCGCAGAATCATAGAACTAGCACAGTTAGGTGTTCGGCCTTGTGACATCAGTAGACAACTAAGGGTGTCTCATGGCTGTGTCAGCAAGATCTTATGCAGATTTCAACAAACGGGATCCATAGAACCTGGTGCCATCGCAGGCAGTAACACTCCGCGGGAGGTTACAGCTGAAATTGAGCAAAAGATAGATGATTATAGACAAGAGAGCCCCGGGATGTTCTCGTGGGAAGTTCGAGACAAGTTATTGAGAGAGAATATTTGCACCAGATCCACGGTTCCATCATTGGGAGCTATAAGCCAGATCCTAAAAAGTAGAATTGCAAGCACAAGCAGCGCCGCTTCAGACGATGAGTTTATTGATGTGGAGAAAACCGATGATTCAAACGAATCAAACATCAGGAACTCAAATCAAGAAGAAGACGAAGAAGTAAAAGAGGAAAACGACGATGAGTCGACATCGGCATCTGAAAGCGAGCCATCGACCCCGAGTTTCACTAGCCCCTATTCCATTGCTAGCATCCTTAAGAGTTCTGATGGAAAAAGCGATGAGCAAAGTACCCCAGGCGACACAAAGAACATCAAAGTAGAAGGTAAGATTCGACCGGACGAATGACAAATCTAGATGCCAACAAATATCAGTTCTTACTACACTTCTTCGATCACTGTATAGCTTTGCTATATGGATACAAATATGGTAGGAAATAACGTATTTGATAGGGACAGCGCCTGGCCTAAAAATCGAATTATAACTAAAGTAACATGACATCGCTGCTTTTACACAAACAACCTTTGAATGCACAATGAAGGAATTTTGTACATTTCTTATACTTCCGCAGAAAAGCACTTGGCCATTGAGAACCGTCTTTCCGGTTTAATTTCTCACCATATTGGGGGACGTACAGTTTTGTTTTGCAATCAACTCCACGTCCATACGCTTTACTCATCTAGACAATTTTTTATTTTGTAGCCCAAAGCTTATAGTAACCCACAGTGTTTGTTACCGTGGCAGGCATTGCGCTTTTCTACAGAGGATGAATTTATTTGCGCACATCTGTCGCGATGACATCTTAAAGTGACAAAACAATAATCGTTCGTAAAACTCTGTAAATCCTGTAAAAACAATCTCCCAAACTACGAAAGTATATTTTTTCGAAGGCGGGATGAACGACAGGGAACAAAGTACAGTCTTATACAGATGAGATTTGTCTTTTCATTTCCGTTGTACCCACAAAAGCCAGAGCTTGAACCATTTGGACTGAAAGTGCAGGTTCCAACACAACAGTCTTCAACGGCAAAACTGAAAAAGCCAAATCCTAATCATAACTGTTATTGAGGTTTCGTGGAAATTGTACATATGTGTAAAGGAAAGGCAAATAAATACTTCTTCACTTAGGAAAGCTTGCTTTGCCTTTCCTTTCCTTTCCTTTACACTATTTGTTGTCAATGTTAATGTTTCGCCACACAAAAGATTAACATATCAAGAAATTTGAACGAGAAAATTATCAGATGTTTTTTTTCAAACAAACTTGCCTACTGTTAGGAGTCTTTCATTAAACCAGATTAACCATTCTTGAGCTCTTATGGGAAGGTTATGATTTCTCGGGTTTGAATTTATGAACAAAATGACCAAATAAGGGGAGGAACAAGGACCTGTTTTACACAAAAATCGTTTGGTAGCGCATGATCCTCCTTAGCATCAGGGGAAAATTCCTCTTTGACTAAACTAAACAGGAAATTTTAAATGCCCAATCCGTTCATTGGTAAAAGCAAAAGAAAAATAGTCCGCCTTCTGTCATGACATTCCAACTTAATAGCTTCTAAGGACCAACATATATTGCTCGGTTTTGCTACGACTGACGTCAGTAAGGCTATTATGACATTAGATAGGTATTTTAAACTTTAAGTGATATCACTTCACTTTTAAACCACTCTCCACTCTATAGGTTTAGGTGCTAGAATCTTTACCTAATCGACAAATAATTGTTTCAATAAAATAACTTAAAACATATCACTATATCATATAGTGCATCACCATACATATAAGCATTGCAGGTATCTTTCTGCGTATATAAGAATTGCAGGTATCTTTCTGCGCGTAAAAACAAACATGACGTTCATTGACCTATTATGGCATGATTCTGTTCTAAGTAAAATGGTGCCACTTCATTATATCGTATATGAACCATTCAACACACCCTGGAGAAGATAAGGGAAATGCTGCCTGACATCAATTGTCCCAGCACTTGATATCATGGATGGCTGTGAAGGACAAGTTATGAAGGGCAATAATTGCAATAACTTTAACAAATGTTCTATCTTTCCAACCGTGAGCGACTCTCATTTAAATGTATTGATTATGCTTCATTCAATTTATGACATAAACCATAGTTTTATAAGGATTTCTACCACTGAGAAATTTCGTATCTCATCACACCTAAGATACGATATTTGTCACACGTGAAATTATAGATTTTACTATGTGGGACGTTTTCTCAATACAATCCCTGGTTTTGGAAAATGCAGGGTTAAGGTTATATAATAAACAAAATATTACATGGACGCTCGGAGCTATGAAAGTTATCTTCTCGCTGATATCTCACGAGTGAGCGCGAAGATAAATTCAAAATTTCCGAGCGCCCGTGTATTATTATCTTCTTATTAGTTTTAACTGAAAATATCGTATCATTTCCAGAAGATTACCCTCTGCCAAATGCAAGTCCAACTCACTTTCCGCTGAACAACGACTTCCTGCTTACTCGCAAACAGCGTCGCAGCCGTACGAAGTTTACTTCGAAGCAAGTGAAAGAGCTAGAAAAAGCTTTTCAAAAAACTCAGTATCCTGACGTTTACACGAGAGAAGAACTGGCACACAGACTGAACCTTACAGAAGCTAGAGTCCAGGTAAAGAAAAATGTTGAAAAATGCTCACATGTTTCAAACTGGTCTCCATGAAGGCACATTAAAGGCTCAACCTCAACGCACAGATTCAAAAGAAAGAAAAGAAGTTTGGTGCCATAAAAACAATGACAACGTCAAATGTTTGCGCTACGCTCAAGCCAAAAGTGTAGCAAATTTTTTCATTATAATAATTTTTCATATTTAGACTTTATTTCCCCTCTAAAGATATATAGTTGTAGATACACTTGATGTACTTTGGATTTGTTATGGAAGGTAAAAGAGAACTAAGCCCATGTGAAGCGGAACTCAGCCCACTCGAAAATATATGACATTACATATGACATTTAATTTGTCAAATCCGAACGAACACCTCTGGTCATAGACATACAGTCTATGTAATTTCCTTGTTTTGATATCAGACTTTATTCAGCTCATAGTGCTGCTGCCGGGTGGTTCGAGGCGGTAGAGGGGTCCAATGGTCTTTAACATTTAAAGAGTTTTAACTAAATTCACCCAGGGGCAGTGCCACAATTTCGGGATGAATTTAGTGAGCTGTCTAATCGTCAAATAACCAACTGCAAGATAAATAACGGTATAATACTTTATACGGTTAAAAGAAAGTGGGACGTTACAGTTACACTTTCAAAAAAGAAAGACTAAGTCAAACAGCTCTTCATAACTTCATATGCTCCTTTGCAGGTCTGGTTCTCAAATCGGCGAGCGCGTCTCCGCAAGCAAGAAATGAATGGGGACGAGGGCAAACGGAAGCCAAGTCTTGGCCAGAACGTCTGCGCATGTCATCCAACGGTTACACCACTCAGATACGTTACTGTACTACCTGTGGATGAACGAGTCTACTCTTTGCCTGTGTTCTAGAGCCAGGCGTAAAGAAGGTCGGCATCAGCCGATTACGAGTGTTCAATCAGTATGCTCAGCTGAAGGGTTGGCTCTGAAGAAGGGAAGTGCATTGGAGATTTTGGTTGATGGATGAGCTGCTAAGCGAGAAAGTGGCTTACAAGCGCACCAGTTGTTCCCCTAACGCAATGTTCCAGCGGATACTGTCTAGGGAATGTATTAAACGTCAAGACGGACTGGGGTCTTTGCTGCAACCTGTAAAGGTGCTGCATCTGCTATGGAAAATGTTCATACTGACTCAATGAACTCAAATGTATCAACCATTGTACTTAAGCATCATTATCGAATATAAATAAGATCCGCCAAGCGAGAAGGGAAAAATGCGAAAGAAGTTCAGAATTTTCATACAAACCTTTCTAAAATTGGAAAATTAGACTGCCAGATCTCAGCTTTGTCATGCGAAAATCGGACGAATAATATGCTCAGTGCTTAGATACATAAAGTAGCTACCTTGTACGTCCAAAGGGCTAAGTGATAAATACTATTGCAAATAAGGGCTTGAAAATTGACAGTAATATCATTGTGTGTATCTATATGTAAATACAATTTGCTTATCAAGAGATTTAACGGAGATTAAATTGTATAGAGGGTGGTAAGGGTAAAACAATATTACATATCAAGGAAAATAAAGCACAAAGTGAAGTGTACACATTTGCATTGCAAAGTGACTGCGCAAAGATTCTATAGCCTGTAAAACCTCGATTATTTAACAATTATTCCTCGAGCCCGAGTGGGCTCTGAGTCATAGCCCATGAGGCCGAAGGCCGAATGGGCTATTGAGTCAGTGAGGCCACGAGGGCGAGAGGAGTAATTGTTTTAGTCAAATCACACTAGTAGGTCAATTTGTATAGCAAAAAACGTTTTTGGTTTGGTCATTTGCCATTTTCTGGCTTTCAAATCCAACACTTTTCGCTACTAGTAGGCTATAACTTATAGCCTAGTAGTAGCTCAACCAATCAGAATGCAGCATTGACAATACCCACTAGTGTGATTTGACTAATGCCAAATATTCCTGACTTATAGAGAGCTAAGCTAGCATTCTTAGCTACTATTTTCCTTTCTAAAAAAGGTTCAATTTTCAAGTTTATAACTGAAGCCGATATTTGTTCACAAAACGCTTGTCGCGACTACATGCTTGAATGCATGCAGACAAATTACCAATCCGCTTACTTCAAATAAACGAATTACTCCGATTTTTAAATTTTTAAACTCCCACTCTACGTTTCCGAACAAACGATTTTGGCTTCCGTCCATGAAATCTTTTAAGACAGGCGCATGAATTTTTCGTTTGCATTTTATGGTGAAAAATTCCGTTTTGAATACACAATTTGTTTGAACACCTGGACTCTATTTGGACAACATTTAAGAGATGGCAGAGAGAGAGCGTGTCATCTCGGCAAAGTGTTCCAGCATTTTGCATTTTTGGGAACCATCATCACAAGCAAGATTTTTGTTCTTAAACTTTTAATTCCAAATTCGCTTAAACTGCAGCATTGGTATGCGATCGCTCTCTGAATGTTTATTTATTAGCGTTAATGTTAATGTTAATCTTATTCTGAGTAGTCTTGAAGCTCAAGTTGTCGATTTTGGTGTTCAGCATATCGCCGGAAGTCTTCATCGAAAGCCAAATCTCAAGTATACAAGACAGGCCAAGACAATGCGCAAAACAGGAAGAAACATACCTTCTATTTTAATGGCGGCAGAGAATACAAATCTCTTAAAATAAAACTCCGATACTAGTGCCAGAAAGAGCACTTTCACATTAGTGTCAGTTGCCATCTCCGCAGAGGAAAACGGCAGTTGAACATATCGATTTTTGTGTGACTGGGGGTGCTGCGTCTGTAAAAGGTCTAGTCTTTAACTTTAGGTATTCTCGGCCGATGTAAAAACTTACGCAATGAAACGTCCTCTTTTACGAACATAAAGGTACTGGTATTGGTTTTTCGATACAATTCATTTAAGATTTCGGTGGGCATTGAAGGATAATAAAACATTGGCAACGACAGCAACGGCCAGACCCTTCAAAGGAAATGCCTGGCAAACGTTATAAAAATAATAATCAGAAGTTCTGACGCAGGTCTACCTGCTGGGATAAGGCAACGACATGCTATGCCGCAAGCCAAAAGAATCAAAGGATGCAAGGTGGGGTGAGGCACCTAGTCTATTGTGCTAGCATAATTTC